>JAWPHD010014771.1:25000-59204 GCA_037043455.1 Cyrtodaria siliqua | reverse complement strand
TTCAAAACAAATGAGAACTGCTTTTACTACCGAAATAACTCAAATTAAAATATTAAATGAGCAGATAAACACTAACGTTGCTGATATCAGTAAAAAGTTTGACGACTTCAAAAAGAAACTTGAGACTGCTTTTGATGATTTTTTAAAGCTATTGAAAGCCGCTCAGGATGGAAGAAACAAAGCTTTTGATGGTGAAATAGCTTCTCTTAAAGAGCATAATCAAAAGTCTGATAGTCGGCACACAGCAATTCTTGGCATAATTGATGAGTTAAGAGTAAAAGTAGACTATGCAAGTCGAATTCTAATTCTTGAATATACAATAGATGGAATAAGCATTATGGATGACGACAGTCAGCGTTATGCATCGTACCCGACACGAAAACCCCTTGAAAGAACCATTCGTAGGAATATTCTCGAAGCATTTAATTTGGTAACCAATCCATTTATAAATACTGCAGAATATATTCATGTGGGTGGTATTACAGGGCCTTTCATTGATAAATCCGGACGTTATATATTTGAAATAGACCTTACGTATACAGGAGATGATGCACTTTATTTCCTTCTTGAAAATGACAGACAGCAAAAGTTATTATATCCAAAGCTAGAAAATGACAAACGAACACTTAAAGAAACATTTGAACTATTTCTCACAGAAAGAAAAACATTAACTTTCAAACCAGTCATACAAAGGGACACTACTCGAGTTTTTAATTTTGAAAAATCAAGTTTAAAAATGTTTTATTTAGGTAGTTAATTTTATCTACCAGTATGTATAATGGAACAAAAAATTGTATTATCATCAGAAAAAGCTTCAATAATTAATAGCTCAAATAAAAAAGTAATTTTACAACTGTATTTTATAGACCATTAATATTAGGCAGGAACAAACAGTATGGCATTGGACTCGATAGGATTAATTCCATGACTTACTCATGGTATAATATTAGTGAGGATTTTAATAACAAAGTGATAAGGTATCACAATGGAACTGATTGGAAAAGTATTATTTTACAAATGGAAATTACAGTTATGCTGATATCGATAATTACATAAAAGAAACATTGACTGTAAACAATGATTTAACTGATGACTCACCTGTCCCGATAAATATTGAGTTTGATTTATCAAGTTTTAAATGTTTAGTTACCATTCATAATAAGTTCGTACTTGATTTAAGAGACTCAAACTTTCACACCTTGATCGGGTTTGACAAGGATGCAGTTATTAGAGAAACTAAATTTGGAACTGTGACACCAAACATAACAAATTATATCGATACATTGTATATCCACTGTGATTTGATAAGAAATTCTATTGTTGATGGATCATACGGGGATGTAATTTATGAAATAAGTACCGCTGATCTTACAAGATCATATCCTTTCAAAGATGAACCAATAAGAGTCGGGTTCTGCGAAGTAAACAAAACAATCATTAACAGTATTAATATTTACATTACCGATTTCTCTGGTAAAATTATTAATCTTAATGGTGTCCACATATCATTTCGATTTGTTTTGAAGGAATTAATGTAACACAAGTTATATGGCATGTTTAAAAAGTTTATGAAACTAGTCCGGGAACATATACTAAAGTTGACCGATTAACAGGAGCTGGTACATTTGACATTTTTTCAAAGGTTGGCTCAAAGATATTTAGTGAGTCTGTAAAAACAGCAGGTAAGAAAGCATTAGAAACTGCTGGTAAACAAATCATAGAGAGCGGTTCTAAAAAACTTGGAGATGAAGTAGGAAAAATGGCTGCTGATAAATTAGTTTCAGTTATTAAACCTAGTAAACCAAAAGGTGAGATAATTTTAAAAGAATTTACAAAGGCTGATAATAAAAAAGAAGTTGTAGCTAAAACTGAAGAAGATGTAAATGCAAAAATTAACAGATTACTATCCGGAAGATGAATTCATGCAAGAATTAATCGATTAATTAATAAAAAATAATCTAATTACTAGTATATATAGATGTTTCGAAGTAATCAATATAATACTAGATATGAACATGTACCTATTCAGTTCGATACCCCCATAACACAACCAGGAAATAATACCAGACAAATGAAAAGTGGCTACCAATTTACGTTAAATGACAGAAGTTCTTACTTTGATTGGTATAACGCATATTTTGAAATCAGTTTTCAAGTAAACAAGCTTGCTGATGGAGCTGCTTTTGCAGCCGCCGATAAAATTGCTCTAATTAACGATGCAGCTTCACTGATTGATCAAATGCAAGTAAAGCAAAATGGAAAAATAGTTTACGATGGAATAATCTTCACAGATTTGTTAATGTTAAAAGCTTGCTTGAAATTTCTGACGATTATGTAAAGACAACCGGAACAAATGAATACTTTTATTTAGATAATACGGCTGCTGCAGAATCTCGGGATGATCAAATTGGTCATAATTCAGAATTTGAGATACGTCATGCTTTAATCATAACTAATCAAAATGTTGACTCTACAATCCCATTAAATAAATATTCCTTCTTTGGAGGTTTGGAAACAAACATGCTTCCTCCTAGTCAAATTCAAATTAGCTTTCAACTAACAGATGATAATGTGCTAATTTCCAAAGCTGGTGGTGATGATGGCCGAGTAGTTATTAATAAATTAGTTTTGTGGATACCCAGAATGATATTTAACTCAGATGGTTTAAGTTACGTAATGTCAAATCATATGACATCAACAAGATGGACTTATCTTCGCGAAATGATACAAGAAAGCGGAAGTTCTCAACTAACTGAATCCGTATTTAGAGTAACGGCTGGTGTTAAAATCCCAAACATGTGTTTGTGTATTTGCAAAGGACTGACAAGAGTTCTTCTCAAACACAAAATCCTCATCTTCTGGATACGTTTAAGGTAAATGCTGCTAATGCTAATTGATATTAACAATCAGCTAGATTGGAAGTTGAAAATGGAGTTTATTATCCAGAAACCGAATATAGCTATGCTAATATCATAAGAATATTCAGAGATGTTATCAATTATTCTTACAAACAAAATGATAAAAACACTGGAACTTTACTCAATGTGGGTAATTTTAAAACTCTTTTCGGAATGATACATTTTGATTTGAGTTACAAGGAAAATGAAATCAGTATTGATCCAAAACAACTAAGTTTGAGATATAAGCTAAATATAAATTTTATGCTCTGGTTCTCTATGAAGTAGATGTAGTTATTGATACTGCTGGAAATGAATTGGTAATAGTTTAATCTAACTTATAATATATATGACTTACGTAAATTATTCAGTAAATTAAACAGATGGGCAAAAACAGAGTTTAGCGAGGTCTTATGAGGATAAGAGTGACACACAGGTTAAAAAATAACCAACTAACTAGGAATTTCCCCTTGTCGCTGACAACTACCCAGATTAACAATATTAACAAAGCTAAATCTAATGGACGGGGATTAGATATAAATATATCAAAATCGCAGATGAGATCCCAGTCTAAAAATGGAGGCTTTTTAGGCGCATTAGCTGGTTTGTTAACTAAAACAATTTTACCAACAGTTGCTAAATTTGCTCCAAAGATATTAGGACCTCTGGCCATTTAGTGGCCTGGCAAGTACTGGAATTGGTAAAATATTTGGAAATGGAATGGTAAGTGTTCCTGCTGATAAAAACAAACACTTTTAAAATCAAATAAATTAACAGCTGCGCAAAAAAATAAAATAGCAAAGTCAAAAGGTTGCTGCAACTAACAAAAAAAAAACTGCAAGACGTACTGGCATGTACTTCTAGTAATAAAACGGTAACTGTTCCTAAAACGGTAACTGTTCCCAGTGATAAAAAACAGCAAGACGTAACGGCAACTGTTCCTAGTGATAAAAAACAAACACTTCTTGCATCAAATAAATTAACAGCTGCACAAAAAATTAAAATAGCAAAGTCAAAAGGCCACTGCCCTGTTAAACTAACTAAAAAACAACAGCAGGACGGAGGATTTCTTGGGCTTCTTGCATCATTAGGAATTCCGTTGATCAGATCTCTTATTAGTGGTTTAACTGGAAAAGGTTTGCAAGTAGATAGAAGAGGACAAGGACTAAGAGTTGATCGTAGAATGGTTTACAAGTAGACTCACAAATTAGACCATATAGAAGCATCCCATTTGTAAAAAAATAATTAAAAAATGAACCTATCTCTAACTTGGATATAATGAAATGGGTTAAGCAGCTCGGTATACAGAAATTCAGTGGGGTGTACAGCAAAAACAAATTACCGACAACACAAAATAAACAAAAACCTGGTATTATTAATCTGGATGATCATGCTGGACCTGGCTCACACTGGACTTGTTACTATGATAATTATTACTTCGATCCGTTTGGTCTGAGCCAACCAAAAGAAATTTTAGCGTACATACCTAATATAAAATACAACACTATTCAGTATCGAGATAAAACAAGTGTTCTATGTGGATATTTCTGCCTATTCTTCATTAAAAAGTTACAAGAAGGAAATAGTACGTATGATATTCTTTAAAAATTATTAAAGCCTTACAAACCAGTAGAAAATGAAAACATCATAAAATCATATTTTGTAAACGAAGTTTAATCTAATCATATTATATATGAGTTATTGCGTAAAAGAAAAAAAGGTTACTGAAAATGTTGATCCTAAGTATGTTTTAGCAATAAATGGTAGAAAAATGCTAAGAGCAACTTGTGCATCTTGTGGTAATATTGATATTCATAAAACTATGCTTCCTCTGATACCTATAAAGGGGCTAACTCTTCCTGGTTATAAATATTGTGGTCCTGGTAATCCACTTGATAGCGGAGAAACGGTAAATGAATTAGATGCTGTTTGTAAAGATCATGATTATTGTTATGATGAAAATCCTAGTAATAAATCAATGTGTGATAAAAGCATGTTGGCCGGTTTGAAAAAAGTGAGTCTAAAACTGTTGGAGAAAAGATCGCTAAGAATTTGATAGTACAAAATATAAACTTGGTCTTGGAAACTCAAAAAACTATAAAAAGGCGTTGAAATGGACTGACAAGTTAGCAAATGAACTTCATAAGCCTATACGAAGAAAGTTCACTCAACGCTGTGTGATTGTTAATGTAATTGATAAAATATGGTCTGCTGATTTGGTTGATATGCAATCGTTTTCAAAGTATAATAAAGGTACTAAATATTTGCTTACTGTTATTGAAGTGTTTAGCAAATATGCTTGGGTTGTGCCGGTTCCAAATAAAACTGGTTTAGAAATTACTAAGGCGTTCCAACAGATAATAAGTACAGAAAGACAGTGTAAATTGTTGTGGGTCGATCAAGGTGTGGAGTTTTATAACAAGACGTTTAAGAAATTTCTTGTTGATAATAATATCGAAATGTATCACACTTTTAATTTCGGAAAAGCTGTAGTAATCGAACGATTTAACAGGACATTAAAAGAAAAGATGTGGAAATATTTTACAGCTAACAATACAAATATATATTTAGACGTGTTGCAAGAAATGGTTGACAAGTATAATAACACAAAACATCGGAGAATTAAAATGACACCGACTAAAACAAGTGATGAAAAGCATAAAGGAACGGTGTATTTCAACTTGTATGGAAAAATGAGAAGTAATCAAATTAAGCCAAAGTTTAAAATAGGGGATAATGTTAGAATCAGCAAATATAAAAGAACGTTTGAGAAAGGTTATACTCCAAATTGGACCGAAGAAATATTTGTTTTTGATGAAATTCAAAACACAAATCCTGTGACATACAAAATAAAAGATTTAAACAACGAAAACATTGATGGAAGCTTTTATGAATTAGAAATGATAAAAGCAAAGCAAGAAATATTCAGGATTGAAAAAGTAATACGATGTGATTACAAATAGAAACAAGCATTGATTCAATGGAAGGGCTACAATGAGGATTTCAATAGTTGGGTTCCATTTAAGGATATTGAAAATATTAAATAACAGTTTAAAAATAATTATATATAGTATTATTATATAATGGAACAAGAAAGATTAGAAAAGGTTTGCAAAAAACTTAACATTTTAAAAGATAAATATAGAAGAAAATTGATGACAAGCAAGCAACTCCAAGTAGAATATGAAGTAGTTCGTGATGATTTTATGGTGACCAATACAAGACGATTGCTGGTCGAAATGGATAATTATGAACGCGAGCTGGATAGAAACAGAGAAGAGCTTCTTGAACTAAAATACAAAATAGCAAAGTGTAGAAAAATAAAATACTCCATGGTAAAAAATGATATGCAGTGCGATGATGAAGACTACTGTCCGGTTCCGTCTGACTTTGCTTAATGAGTTGCAAATGTTTTAGTTATTTACAAAATTAATACATACTGGTCGTACTGGTAACGTTCTTCCTAAGCGAAGGGCAATCAAGCAGTTTGTATAGATGTGAGGGGGTCTGGCAGCAGGCATGGCATCGCCATTTGGCGTTTGTAAATGTTTGTGTTAAGGGCAACTGGAGACAACTGACAACGGCTGATTGTTTGTCGCGAGGGGAAAACTGGCCCTATACCCCCAGTATCTATACTACTGTTGTTGTAAAGCTATATAAAATACAAAATAAGAAACATCTCAGGATGTATCCAGAATTGTACTGAACAACCACAGCAGTTGCAGCCAAAGAGAAAACTAATCTGGGGTACGACCAGAAAACACGAGGAACGAAAGCGCATGCACCTACCTCCCTTGGTCGGGGTTTCAGTAGGTGCAATCATTGAGTCCAAGAGGCTGTCCAGCCATCGCACAAAGGAAAAGTGAAACGTAGTGACTGACTGTAGAGTGGTCGATTACTAAACACGCAGTACGTTGTAATACTAAAGGGTCGTACCCTTTTCTGACGAACTTCCTGATTAATTTTGTAAAGTGGTCAGGAAATCTGTCAGATCCCTTTAATTTACGAAGTTTATAGACCACATCTCTATAAAATAAGGGTTGTGATATTCCTAGTCGCAGAATAATTTTAGGGTTGATGTTGTACTTTTCCAGTAGGCTTTCGTTATGGCGGTAGAATTAAGACATCCCTGAAGTCATAGCAATAGACAACCAGAAAACATAACTGAAGACATACCAGAAGACAAGCCAGAAAACATACCACAAACATAACTGAAGACATACCAGAAGACAAGCCAGAAAACATACCAGAATACATACCAGAAGACAAGCCAGAAGGCAAATAATACATATTCCGGAAGACATACCTGAAGACAAGCCAGAACGCATACCAGATGACATTCCTGTAGATATTCCAGAAGACAAGCCAAAATTACCGGCATTTCCAGCGTTTCCAAAACGTGTAACGGCTGCATTTGGATAGACACTGGAATTAAAATTATATTGATGTCAATTTTCCACTGATAATATTTTCAATTTCCAATTTAAATATATATATATATATATAAATGTGAAAAGTGTCGATTATTTTATAGTTAATTGAACAACACCTATACAGACATTACCCATTTATAATTTGGCATACGTAATTATTACGTCTGAAAATGAGTGACAGAGAGATTATTTTTCGGAGACACAGTAATAAGGTATATTAAGTCATATTCCTTTTACTTGCTCACATTTGATAAAATTATTTTATTGATTTGTAATACAAAGAAAAACAAAGAAAATATTATAAATGATATTTAGAATGAAAGTTGTGTCCATGATGACCGAATGCCCCGCTAATGGTTTTCTTGTTTAGATATTATAACCTAGCAAATATAGCTTTATTTACACTGTCCCGTTTTATTGGAATGACATTAGGTACCAACCATTTTGATTTCTGTGGGGTGGGGGTGTGGGCCTTGGATTTTTTTGAAAAAATATTCTGGCCCTTGAATTGTTGAAAAAAATATCCTGGCTCTGACTTTAGGGGAAACAAATAAACAGTCCCTCAAATTGTTGAAAAAAAATAATCCAGCCTTCTCTCATATTCTTCGAAAAAAATAATCTTGTTGTGAGTCCAATTAGAGGAAAAAGATAATCTGGCTCCGTATTCAGTCTATGATAAATGTAGATATACTCCATTAGCCACTGGATTCAACATGAAAATGTTTAGCCTCAATCTGGCTACATCCACAGCTTCTGCTCAGAAGTTTATCGAAATCTGCAGTTGAAATGAGTTTAGCAGACTGAGTGATAGTATCCATGGTTGTAATAAATGTGATGTACATAGATCATGGTAGTAATAAATATGGTATACATTAGTCATGGTAGTTATAAATGTGATAAATGTGGTATTCACTGGCAATCGTGGTAGTAAATGTGTTGTATAGCGTGTTATAAAGTGGTCATGGTAGTAAAGTTGGTACACATTGGTCATGGTAGTAATGAATGTGATATTCAGTCTATGATAAATGTAGATCTACTCCATTAGCCACTGGATTCAACATGAAAATGTTTAACCACAATCTGGCTACATCCACAGCTTCTGCTCAGAAGTTTATTGAAATCTCCAGTTGAAATGAGTTTAGAAAACTGTAAGTGATAGTATTCATGGTTGTAATAAATGTGATGTACATAGATCATGGTAGTAATAAATATGGTATACATTAGTCATGGTAGTTATAAATGTGATAAATGTGGTATACACTGGCAAAGGGGGTAGTAGATGTGTTGTATAACGTGTTATAAATTGGTCATGGTAGTAAATTTGGTATACATTGGTCATGGTAGTAATGAATGTGATGTTCATGTAAAGTCATGGTTATAATGTGGTATACATAAGTCATGGTTGTAATAAGGTCATTATTTTTTTATATAAATTTGTTTTACGAACCCTCCTACCACAAAACGAATAAGATTTAATTTTTTTCCATAGGGAATTTGATAGTTTATTGTTTTTACCTCCTCCCAGATTTTAATAGAACATTTCATTCCCTTCCTTTAAATTAAAATAATTAAACTATGCTTTACAAAAATTGTACTTTTATTTGTTTCCCTTCCTCCTTAGGGTATGAGTGTGGTGCACCCTAGAACCTGGTTTAAACCCAAGAGGCCGTTTTCGCCACTGACCGTTCCAATACAGTAGCCCTATTGTCAACCCTTTTATGTTTGTGGTGTTATATGCTGCCTTTTAATGATCTTTGTAATTGTTGTTTTTGTCTCTGCGTGTTTTTAGTTGACTGTGATTTTTGAATACTACATGTCCTGTTCAACTTTTATATCAACTTCAGTTACTCACAAACTGGAGTAACTGTTATTGAGGAGTGAAACATGAAGTTAATGTCATTCACATTGGCCTTCTTATGATTTTAGCAAGTTGCTGTTATGTAGTAGTAGGTCGAGATTTAAATGTTTTAAAGTTGTAAACTGTATGTTATTGCGTGACAAATGGACTAAATAGTATAAAACAAAGTAGTTCAAGGTCATTCCCATTAACATACTGATGTTAGAAACGTGTTGCTGGCATGTATATTTTGGCGTTTTAAGGTTTTAAAGCTGTATGGGTTTGGAGTAAAGGATTTAATAACAAATCTTGATTTGTTTAACTGTAATTTAAATCAACAAAGTCGAAAAGGTATGTGAAAGTCACCGCTCATGAACAGTCTCAATCAAACCGAGACAGCAATATTTCGTATGTGTCGTGCTCGGCCGTTTCCAAAGGTCCATTATCATACTCTTTTTTATATTGACATATATTTTGGTAGGACGGGTTTCTGTCATTTGGTATGTGAATGTAAGATCATCTCCTAGTGAGATATTTAGCCCTTGTGCAAATATATCACATTAGCCCTTGTGTAAATATCTCACAAGGTGCGCCAATATCCAGTTTGGGCACACCATTGCAGTTTAATAACTTCTTATCAACATTAAACTATAGAGTTATCATCCCTGAAACATGATGTGCAGGCCGTTTTTAACGTATGTTTAAATTTCATTTCCGTTAAACATGATGCAGGGGAAAGGACATTTAAATTTCCGGCCAATTTTATCGGCAAAAACAATGTGTCAACAAAGGACTGAGTTCTGGTATGTTTTTGCCTGATTACTTTTTTACTATTTAACAAATTGTGTTAAAATGAGTGCATATCATTCTACAAAATGAGCTTGTTTGCTCTGTCGCAACCAATAGTTCAATTCATTCAGCACTTTCTTAGATTAGCCCCTCCAAATGTTCACGGTCATGTAGGATTTCTTTATTTTCCAATACTTATAACTAAAGCTACTCCATCAGGATTACCGTTGCCAGAAACTTCGTAAAACCTTAGCAAAATTGTATTATCGTAACCCTGATCTTCTTTCCACTGTCTTTTCAATTTGAGCGCTGAAGAGGGGGTAATAGCGAGGTTGTTTACACTCAAAATCGATTTAGGCGAACCGGGGGCCATATTGCTTACTGACCGTTCCAAATCGGTAACGCTGTCTTCACCACTCTTTCTTTTGTGTATTGTCATTTTCATTGTATAGTTAATTTGCTCTTTGTGGTACAGTGCGGATCTACGATGCCATTGCGTTTGCGGGCTGTAATTTCTATCGGACCATTTTTCTCATTATTGGAAGTTACAGTCTGTCACTCTCATGTACGAATATCAATAAGTTGTTATACTATACCCTCTGTTTCCGTTCACCTCTACACCGGCGATTGTATTCCCATTGGTGTCACTGTTCGCAGCCATGTTCATCATGTGCATCGCCATCCCCCCTGAAAGCATCAACAGCATCACGTCAATAACCAGATAAGCTTATAAATATAACAAAAGCTAAAGCAATACAGATATGGAATAGCTGTCACAGTTTAGTAAAATTTAAACTTAGGTTGATTGTGTTTGCTAAAGTTTTGTGGATTTAATTGCTATTCCTTAAATACTGTGCTAGTGGTGAATCCAGATACCAGCTGGTCGCATTCCATCTCAAACCTTCTGTAAAACAAAATGTATTAACTGGTCGCCAGCCATGCCTGAAATACTATTCTAGTAGTGATATATTATTTGATATATATTGCTCTCAACAACGATGTATTGTTTAACATTGTTTAATACATTGGATATATCCCTGTGTGTAGACTTACCATTCGAAATATCAAACGGAGCAGCATAATACATAGGCAGGGCTATGATGACCAGAGTGAACATGCTGCACAGCAACAGGTGACATCTCAACATATTCTTGTCTGAAAAAAATAATTTAAATGTAAAAATGATAAAAATGGTCCTATAGAAATCACAGCACCGAAACGCAATGGCACCGTAGATCAGCACTGTACCATAAACAAAGAGAAAAATATCTATACAATGAAAAATACAATACATAGCAGAAAGTTTGGTGAAAACAGGATTACCAACTTGGAACGGTCAGTGAGCAATAGGCCCACCGGATTTAAAGTGTACACAACCTCGCTATTATCATGTCTTCAGCGCTCAAATTGACAAGACGGTGTAAATAAAAGTACATCCGATTGAAAATCTCTAACAATAAAGACCACATCCAGAGCAATTAGGAAACGATACTCGTATATGTTATTGTAAAGATATATAAAAATAAACATAATTAGAAAAAAAACATGTTTGTCCATAAATACATATTTATCAAAGGCTAAGAAATATTTACACGTTCTGTATTAAAGCAAAACGACAAATAACCCGTATACAATATAAGAGTAAATGCGTAACGATAATATTTTCAATTTGTAACCAGATTATCATAAATGAATACTTATCTCATAACTGAGGGTGTGTGAGTGTAATAAAGCCATGATGTATTTGTCATATTACGCTAGTAAAATAAATATGCAGATGAATGTCGAATCATCGTTCGGTCCTTTCCGTTCAGCTCGGTGTGCATCAAAATTGCCTCGTCGATTTCCGTAACCGTTAAAATACCGAATTACGTAAATCGCCGACGTAGTTTCGACGTTCGGTAACGTACGGATAAGACGGAGTGAATATTCGACGTCATCAACCGACAACGTTATACATGTATATAAGGAGCTAAAAGGAGTTACAATAAAAAACAATGTTCTTTATGAGGCTACTTTTGGAGTTAAGTAGATATTGTGATAAATAGAATCTCACATTCGTGTCTATTTAATATTGAATGTATTTAACTCGTTTGATAAAATTGATATGATGCTCGGCACACCTCACATCATATAATGTTATACAACTCGTTTAATAAATTCAACATGAAACAGCCACTCATGTAATATCCTCTTTTTATTGCCATGATGTCTTCAAAAACAGCGACTGGAACTGTTAACATTGAGTACATGTATATAGGTTAGTGATATGTGTGGCGACATATTTCTTGGAACGAGTTGTTTTGGCAAAGAACGAGTCGACCTGCGAAAAAACAACGAATTCAAAGCTTTGATTTTATTCTGTATTACCTCCAATATTTAGCTCTACTGGCCAAAGGCCTGGAGGGCTTATGCGATCACTTTTCGTCCGTCGTCCGTCCGTCCGTCCGTCTGTCTGTTAGCAATTTTATAAAATTGACATCTCCTCTGAAACCGCTTGAAGGATTTTGATGAAACTCAGATTTGTGTTTTTCGCGGCCGCCAGTCATCCGCGATGGCCGCCATGGCTAATACTAGGTCAAATTTAAGGACATTTCAAACGACATCTCTTCCGAAACCACTTATTCCATTCTACTGAAATATCATATACATGTTCTTTGGGTTGGCTTCTATCAAGTTTATGTTTTTCGTTATCGTCGAATAATCAAGATGGCCGCCACGGCGACTCAAAGTTTACATAGAGTTATATAGGAAAAGGTTAAATATGACCTGAAACCGCTTGAAGGATTTTGGTGAAACTTAATCACAATGATATTTGGGATAGTTCCTCTCAGATTTGTGTTTTTCGCGGCCGCCAGTTATCCAAGATGACCGCCATGGCTAAAACTAGGTCAAATTTAAGGAAATGTCAAACGACATCTCCTCCAAAACCACTTATTCCATTCTACTGATATATCATTTACGTGTTCCTTGGGTTGGCCTCTATCAAGTTTGTGTTTTTCGTTATCGTCGAATAGTCAAAATGGCCGCCACGGCGACTCAAAGTTTACATAGAGTTATATAGAAAAAGGTTAAAAATGACATCTTCTCTAAAACCGCTTGAAGGATTTTGGTGAAACTTAATCACAATGATATTTGGGATAGTCCCTCAACGATTTGTGTTTTTCGCGGCCGCCAGTCATCCAAGATGGCCGCCATGGCTAAAACTAGGTCAAATTTAAGTAAATTTCAAACGACATCTCCTCCGAAACCATTTATTCCATTTTTGTGAAATATCATATACATGTTCCTTGGGTTGGCCTCTATCAAGTTTGTGTTTTTCGTTTTCGTCTAATAATCAAAATGGCCACCACGGCGACCCAAAGTTTACATAGAGTTATATAGGAAAAGGTTTAAAATGACATCTCCTCCAAAACCACTTATTCCATTCTACTGATATATCATTTACGTGTTCCTTGGGTTGGCCTCTATCAAGTTTGTGTTTTTCGTTATCGTCGAATAGTCAAATGGCCGCCACGGCGACTCAAAGTTTACATAGAGTTATATAGAAAAAGGTTAAAAATGACATCTTCTCTGAAACCTCTTGAAGGATTTTGATGAAATTTAATCACCATGATATTTGGGATAGTCCCTCTCAGATTTGTGTTTTTTGTGGCCGCCAGTCATGCAAGATGGCCGCCACAGCTAAAACTAGGTCAAATTTAAATAAATTTCAAACGACATCTTCTCGGAAACCACTTATTCCATTATTGTGAAATATCATATACATGTTCCTTGGGTTAGCCTCTATCAAGTTTGTGTTTTTCATTATCGTCAAATAATCAAAATTATTCAAAATGGCCACCACGATTACCCAAAGTTTACATAGAGTTATATATAGAAAACATGTTTCTTGGGTTGACCTGTATCATGTTTATGTTTTTGAATCACATCATGCAAGTAGAGCGTCAACAGGCCCTCTTGGGCCTCTTGTTTAAACACACAAACACTGACTTTTCATTTAGAAAATTTCAAACAATAAAATGACACGGGTATAATTTGTCTTATAGAAAAGTTTGAACCAATCAGATTACGATAAGATTTAGACCTTTAAAAGGTATAGAAAGACGAATGCAAAAATACGTCGAGATGAACATCGTCTTTAAATAATATTTCTCTTCATAATTAATAATATTAATGTTTTTTATTAAAATAAGCCACGATTGCTAAATTGTGGTAAACTGCACTGGTTACTTGTATACAACACGATGCATACACCTGTGCGTTATTTGTTGGTGTTGTCAGTTGCAAACATTATATAGTTATTTATTTGTTAATGTCCAGATTGCGTGAAAGGCATTTATTATTACCCTCAAGCAATGTGTGCACTTTCCGTTGTTATTTATTAGAGGTCGCACGCCATTAGACAATGCAATTATCTGCAACCAAGGCCACGACATTCAAGAATAAAATGACTTGTCATTATGCAGTTGCATATAGAGCAATATGACAAATAGTTATTACTAAAAACAATACCAAGTAGATTAATGCATTTTGACATTTTTCTGTATACTTTGGTTGAAGTTGGGAAAATTCCCAGATCGAGGATAAATGACTTAAGATAGGTTTAATCGCCACAAAATATATGCAATCGACATTATTTGCCGTCCTCGCTGATCATTCCTCCCGGTCATGATATTGTCTTTTGATAATGGTATTTTAACATTTTAGTGGTTATGTGAATTGAATTGAATTGAATTGAACTGGGTTTTAAGGCGCACCAACACATGAAAGGTTATATAGGCCTAACAGGCATGAACATGCCAGGCTCATCCTCCATGTGCATCGAGATAAAATATGGAAAATGGGCTTAGAACCTTCTCACCCTGAACTGCAGAGTTGCTGCAAATTCTATCGTAGGAACTCCATTTACGCTGGAGCCACGTTATTGTTTTTCTGCCACTGCTCTTTTGATGCGAGCGAGATAGCACCTGAAACAATGCAGGGATCATGATGAAGACCTTTAATGAATATGAATAAAAAATGATAAAAAGAACATGAATTTGGGGGGTTCTACCCCTCTACCTATCCCTCCAAAGGGATCTGCAGTGGCCCTATTCTTTGCTCCGTGACCAAACGGGGCCCCCGAGAACCACACGGGGGTAGCCACGAGCTACTCACGAGGTAGCGGCAAACTATTTAATAAATTATATCGGACAACTTGTGACAGATATTGGTCTAATTATGGATCTGACACGGGTACGTATATAGAAACCTGTCAAAATTAGAAGATAGTGGCCAGTCCTCCCCAACATATAACTCGCAGCAGACGGTATTATTGTTTACACCGCCATGGAGTACAGGCATGCCTTGCGCAGAATCACACAGGTCAATCGCGCATCGACACCTGTCGGACACAATGCAAAATCCTAGGAATTTCATTGGATTAGAGCGGTCACATGGGTCCCTCTATTATTCTATAGTGGGTCAGTAGATTTCATAGAGAGTCACTAAAACAATATGGACTACAATTCCAAGTCAAAGTTTAAATCATTTTCAAATAGTTCTTTAAGGCGTTAACTAGTAACACACAAAATGAGTAAATGTAATAATGTTTTTACCGGTCGTGACGTCAACGTCATGACGTCAAATTGCGCGAACGTTTCAATGACGTTCACGCTCCATTAAAATGGGTTAAATACCGGCGTTTGCCTTAAAAAAAGGTGCTCGATGCAATAAATCAGTTATTGGGTTTGTTACTGACCGCCTACAGAAATATGTGGGGTCAGTCAGATGTATAAGGAGACTCGGCTATCGCCTCGCCCCCTATATTTCTGTAGGGGGTCAGTAACAAACCCAATAACTAATAATGTCTTGCCTGGTAAATGCTGGAAGAGACTGCATACATCTGATGGAGAATCGCTTTGATTTTTCAAGGATTAAAACTTCGAACAGCTATAACTGAAATGCACATTTGAAGGATGTTACTGGATGAAGTCTATGTTCATGCATTCCAGAATTGACAACGGATACAAATGTGCAACAAAGTTTTAAACATGCTCCTTTCACCTTATCTTTATAGTTAAGCATATTCGTTACACACAACCCCAAGATGGGTATACTGTTCTATTTCGTTCACCTTAGCGTTACATATTTACCGCTTTATTTTATGTTAATTATCTTCTTTTCTTTTTTGTTGAAAATGAAAATCGTCAATTTGCCGCATATTGTGCACATATGTCCATAATTTTATTTAAAACAAAAATCAATAAAAAAAAAAAGGTATGAAATGAAAAATTTGGAAATCGTCGAACACGATAAATACAAAAAAGCCAAAAAAGCCATGGCTTATCTAAGCCATGTTTTGTAAACGAGGCCAGAACAATATCATCAGCCACTGCTAAACAGCCACAGTTTGTGTTCATGACAAAAATTCTAGTTCTCGATTCCGCAATCTCGTTTATAAGTCCGTTAGTATAAACAATGTACACATGTTGGATATCAAGCGAGTCTGATGTATAATCACGATACTTGACTCGACGTTTCATATCGTTATACAACATTTCCCACTTCAGCATTATCTTTTAGACATGTTTCTGATATTTTTGAAATTACAAGTT
The DNA here is from genome assembly GCA_037043455.1 of Cyrtodaria siliqua. Lineage (NCBI taxonomy): Eukaryota > Metazoa > Mollusca > Bivalvia > Adapedonta > Hiatellidae > Cyrtodaria > Cyrtodaria siliqua. The sequence continues at coordinate 42,649 of JAWPHD010014771.1, read as the reverse complement.
CACTAACATGTTTATAAAATTTATCATCAAAATGTTCACTTAATATTTCTTCGCTATATAGTTCATGAAAGTAATTTCGCCAGCATTTTGTCAACTTATTTGGAACTCTAAAAAACATTTCTTCAAATATCATTTTATTATATACTTTCCAGTGACATAGTGGATTTCATGATTAAAATAAAATCTTATATGTTCATCGTTTATATTTCGCATGTGAAATACCGAAAATGACGTAATGCCACTGTTGAAGTTGTTGACGTTATTGACGTCATTGTTTTGGTGCATTATGTTTTTTTCTGCATTAGTTTCAAGGTTGTGAGTATATAATAAATACAATATGCGTTGGTATGTCGCGAATATAGGATTAATTTCATCTCAAGTGAGGAAACACATATATTTTCTCACTTCGCGATAACAATAAATCCTATATTCCCTGCAAACAACAACACTATTGTGACAGTAAAAGTAGATATATAAAAAGATACCAATATTGATTGGATGTACAGGGAGACTTTCTACAGTCGTCACACGGCACAGTCCAAAATAAGTATTGTTTGGTTCTGCAGCTTTATCAATGTCATTGGTTAGTTGCAGCAAATACTAATCAACAGATTCTCTTGATTGCAGCTGAATATGTTTTTTGCATTTTTATAGACAAAGAAGTTTTCGCCGCTTCTCTGTTTTCCATTTAAGACCCAAATTGAGTGTTTGTGTTTTACTGCTTGGACACTACGAAAATTATCTAAATTTCATGTGGCATAGTGCAAAGATTTCACAAAATATTTCCCAACTTTAAACACACATATCATGAAGAGTTATAATACAAGTTTCATTCATGCCACATCCCATCACAAATTTTCTTTCCAATGACACTTTTTTCGTTTTCTCTAAATTTAGAGCAAAAAAGGAGTTTGACGGAAACTTTGATTATGTCAAAAACTTGATAACTTTTTTTAACTTAAAATATCTTTATATACAATTTATTATTTTCAAAATAAACATAAATTATTATAATCCCATTTTGCTATTCACTATGAATCTTTTGAATGTATTCCCATTAAAATCAGTGAATAATTGAGAGAGACGATAGAAGGAACGATGAAAGTGTCACGTGATATTTTGATTACTTCATTGGTTAAGATAGGAAGTTTCCTATCTGTTTATTAATATGTCTGTGGTCCAATATGGTTTTAAGAAATGGTTAACATTTGACTTATGTATACATTGTGACGTAGCGTTAATACGTTTTGCCACCGACAAATCATACAATAAATACTGTTAAGGAGATCCTTTGGAAGCAACAACACAACCAAGTAAAGACGGATGCGGCCATTTCGACTTTTCGCCCTGTTAATACAAGACGAAAAGTGTTGCGAGTCGAAATTTCGTCCAAAACGACGGGTTTGCGACTTTTCGCCTTCGACCTTTTGGGTTGGCGACTTTTCGCCTTCGACTTTTGGTGTTGGCGACTTTTCGCATTAGACTTTTCGCCTTGTATTAACAAAGTCGCGAAGTCGAAATGGCCGCATCCGTCTTCCATAACCAAGAGAATAAAGCAGCATACATCAGTTTCGAGAAAGTTTCATAGTCAATAAATTATGTACTATTGTTTGGGGCGCTTGTTTCAGCCAAAGGTTTTTCTGCAATAACTTGAGCAATTTAAATAATACGTACATCATTTATATATCATTAGAACCGATATTTTTAGTGGTAAATAAAACTACTTTACTTTTGAAAATCGGTTGAGAAATAAATATTTTACAGCCAAAATGATTTTTTGATTGGGCTTTTCCTATGTAAACTCTTTGTTGGTGGGACAGCAGAAAATTAAGAAATTTCAAATAACTTCAATAATCCTTCATATTTTACTACAAAACGTTCAGGTGTTAATTTACTAATATCCAACAATAAAATATTTTTTTAAAATTGTTCATGCAGCAGAACTTTGCATTGAACATGACCCATCAAATCATTGATTGAATTGAATTGGATTTTATTGTCGCACCAACAGCTAAGGTCATATGGCGACTTTCAAGCTTCCATTGGTGGAGGAAGACCCCAGGTGCCCCTCCGGGCAGTTTTCGTGCACGGGCGGGCACCTGGGTAGAACCACCGACGTTCCGCAAGCCAGCTGGATAGCTTCCTCACATAAAGATTCCTAGGCCCCTGAGGGATCGAACCTACAGCGGTGAGGGGCAAGTGATTTCAAGTCAGAGACGTTAACCACTCGGCCACGGACGCCCCCTCCATCAAAAACAGCTTTCGCACATCTCAACCGATTTTGAAAAGTAAGGTATTTTTATTTACCACTAAAATTGTCTGTTTCACTGATATACAACTTATTTAGGTACGAGATGTATTTTGTCTGAAAAGTCCAAAAAACCTTTGGCTGAAACAAGAACCCCAAACAATAGGTGATTTCCTCGACCATTTGACTTTTATTTCTCCTACATACTTTTCATTCGAGACTTGCATAGTTTCAAAGGACATTGTGCAAAAGATGTGTCTGTAATTAGACACATTAGCACACTTATCATTAAGTATATTACAATCTAGTAGATGGTCTATGTTGTCATAATTCATAACGATATGATCGATCAGACTGTGTCCCGTTTGCAACTCGTAACTTGCCTTTGTCCCAGAACACGGACACAGCGGTTTTGTGTTAACAGAAACATGTATGTTGTCATCAAAATATTGTCGAAATTGATTGTCTCTGTTGACAAGTGTTGTTAATGAACTTTCTTAAATGTAAACGGACATAGCAATACCTTTGTCACGATAAGCACTTACGACAATTGAAACAGTATCTAAATGCCGCTTAAAAGTGTCTGTTCAATGATTTTTTTTAAATATGTGGTGCTTATGTTGCATGTTTATTAACTTGATACTGGAAACCTATTATTCTGTTATCAACGTTTGAAAATATCGTTATTCGACATTAGATTTCCACAGGAAACCTATCCCCCTGCGCCTACCACATGAAACCTATCCCCCTGCGCCTTCGTTTCTTTAACCAGAGATTTTAATATCTAAATCTGTTACTGTAAACTTTATAACTATTATCCATCTTATCCACCAAAATGTGAAGGTCATTTTTATACAACAATGTTCTGAAATATATCGATAGAGTATTAATGTAAACTGTTACACAGATAAGTTAAAATAGAGATTATTTAACTGCTGGGATCGATTGCAGGGAAATCCTTCACGAGATGATAGGCGTGTGGTTCTTTTCACGAACGAGCATAAGCGAGTGATTGAAAGTACAACACACGCCTACCATCGAGTGAAGGATTTCCCTGTAATCGATCACAACAGTTAAATAATCTATTTATTGCATTTTTTAATCAGATTATGTATGATTTTAACCATAATTATTCGCTTTATTTAGCGTTATCGTCACCAACACGTTCAACGTCGCAGTTAGTTATTTTTGTGTTCGGAGTTAGTTATTAATATTTAGCAATTATGAATATTCTTTTACTGAGAAATCCCAATCTTTCACCCATAGAAATGTAATAACAAGGTATAATCCCCGTTACAGATTAAGAGGTTAAGGACTATTTGTCGGCCATCTTTTAAAAAATATCCAAAATGAATGGGATATGGTCAAGTGTTATTTTCAATCAAATGTATATTTAGAGGTATGGGCAATGTCAACCATATAGTACATGACTGTAATTAACAGCATTGATGTGAACATAATATCAGAAAGAATACTTATATGACAAATGTGCCCTTTATACCCGAATGTATGACACAATTTGTTTTGTTTTTTATATAAAATTAATTGCTCCATATAATAGTCCATTTATCCAGTGAAAGTAAACGCCATTTGTAGCATTGGTCTTGTCGATGTTATACCTTCTGTTGGAATTCCAGAACTTCACCGGATACCCATGAACGATTCTTATAATGTATTTAATGTTGATTTGTTTAATCATTAATGTTAAGGACAACTATAGTTAACGTTTAAAATTATGTTTTAATATTGACGATCCATATCCAAAATGTCTGACACAAATTGCCGAAAATTAAACGATAATATGAAATAAAGCATTTAGCATCTGGACATAATGTTTTGGTACAAGAACAATTAACTCGGATAAAAATTCCACTTACATAACCAGATAGTGCAGGTGACAACACGCGATATCGCCAGGTGCTTCTTTACATATTTAAACCCATACTTATGGATAAGCATAAATGTAATACAATTAAAATAAAGAGAATATATCACACCCTATATCAGGCCTGAGACGTCTTATCAGTCCGAGAGCTTTAACAATACATGTTTTTATTCTGTTTATTACATACTTTAGCAATAAATTTTCTCAACTGTCAACTTCAGCTCACTAACAACGCAGTTTTCCAAGGAAAAAATAATATTAATAGTTGATGTAGTCCATTCTGAAGTGTTCATCTGTCTACTGTTATATTATTTTACAGAGATAACATGTATACTTAACTGTTGTTTGTTATTCCAAAGCCTTAACCATTAATTGATATTGCCAAATGTATCAACACATGGCAATTACAGACATAATATATGAACTTATGCCAAATTATCGGAACCAATCATATTGCAGATCTTGGCATTTGTTATATACCATTTAATAGGCGCAGTCGGTTAGAGCGTCGTATAGTATGTGTCTACTGGACCGAAGGTTCAGAGTTCGAGCCTTATATAAGGCAAAAAGAAATTAAACTATACATGTCTTAAGAGGCTCTATCCGACTTCGTGTTTACAATAGGTTTATAGACAGTTTCTATATATGTCACGCTTTAAATTATGAGGAGCGCTGGTAGTAAATTCGTTATGAATAATTATATTCAAAAGATAGTATACGAAACTACTACGGAATAAATCTGATTGTTTCCGACAATTTGGCATTTGAGTACTCTGCCAATTTTCTAGAAAATGATGGCAGTAATAAACCTGGCTTCTTGGATATAAACTGTTAATAAAGATAATGGTATTTTAACATTTTAGTGGTTATGTGAATTGAATTGAATTGAATTGAACTGGGTTTTAAGGCGCACCAACACATGAAAGGTTATATGGCGCCTAACAGGCATGAACATGCCAGGCTCATCCTCCATGTACATCAAGATAAAATATGGAAAATGGGCTTAGAACCTTCTCACCCTGAACTGCAGAGTTGCTGCAAATTCTATCGTAGAAACTCCATTTACGCTGGAGCCACATTTATTGTTTTTCTGCCACTGCACTTTTGATGTGAGCGAGATGGCACCTCAAACAATGCAGAGATCATGATGAAGACCTTTAATGAACATGAACAACAAATGATAAAATGAACATGAGTTTATGTGGATTCTACCCCTCTGCGAACCTATAGTTATGTGAATACAGTCAATAAATCATATACAAATAAACTGGTTGGGAAACTCTTGGAAATATCAGCGTAAGCATAAACTCGGTATATTTTATAAAATGATAAACCACTTAACTCCAAAGTTCCTCTCTGAACTTGTTTCTCCTTCTGTAGGTAATATATCCAGGTATAACTTACGAAACTCTACAAGCATCCAACCTACCAATGCCCATGCCAACTACCACTTTAATTATTTCCTCCTCTCTGTCATTCGTGAATGGAATAACTCAACCGAAGAATCACGGCACGGCGAAAAAGTTATGTTAACCGTAATAATAATAAAAATCCCAAACACTATCACTTCGGATTAAGAAAAATACAGATATTGCACACTAGACTGTTTAAATTACAGTTTACTTGACAATTATCTGTTTTCCAAACACATGGGGTACTCGCCTTTTTGTACATGCGGCGTGAAGAAAATTGCGACCATTTCTTTAAATAATCTTCAAAAAATACACTGATATAATAAATGCATTGCTGAATTAATTACTCCGTCTACGAACTATTACACTGAAAACACTTCTCTTCGGACATCAAAATGTATCGTACGATACAAATATTATTATCTGCGGTACAGTACACAACAGCTTAAACAAATTTAAATAGTAGATCGATTCATTATCTTTTTTGAATTCCTAAACCAGCTACACCAATCTTCCCCTGTTTCGCCCACAAACTTCACATTTTTTTTAATTTACAGTGTGGATTTCTAAATACATATTAATAACAATTGCGCTTTGCTTGCATAATCTACACATGAAATATTTTGTCTATTTGAATTTCATATATTGCTAATTACTTTCTTTTACTTGACTCTTTCGTTGTTTTCCTTATTCCAAGTAAATTTCCATCTTCATTTTTATGTAAGTTAAGAAATTTTCTAGAATATATACCAAAAACTTACACAAAATATAATTATTACATTAAGTAATTTAAAAATATGTATTATTCATACTTCTGGAATGTATATCATTGTTTCCAATTAATATCATACTTGAGAGAAGAACATCATAAGTATCTTGCTTTAGTTCTTGTCCTTTTTCTTATATTGTATATACATGTAAAATAAAATATGTCTAAACAAATATAGTCATATGATTGAGCGCAAAACAGCATATTTCTGTAAACAAACTCGAAATGAATAGTTTCACATATCAAAGTTAAAACTATGCGTTTCTACAAAGTATTTTGAAGTTAATTTGAGCGAAATTAGTAAATATTAAGTGCAGTGCACATGATACATCATTGTATTTTAGTCTTTAAATTGTTCGCAACTAACCCCGTAAATAGACTTTCTCCGGAATATTCCTCTCATGGGTGATTCCGGTTACATGACAACTTAACTGTTAATTTTGGCATAGGCTTAGGCAACTCAGACATTCAAACAATTCGTCCCCAATGATTCTTTTCAATAAGAAGATTCACCAACCATATGTGTACTTACATGAAAGACAAAATCACACTAAGTCGAGATATAATCTAGTTCCAGGCAAACAATAATAGGTGTTGATGAGTAAACACATCCCAAAGCCTAGGTTAGGACACCATAATCATCAAGAGCGTTATATACTATAACAATAGCACAACCTTTGCTACGATGCGTGTCATGTTCATGTGTAATTGTAACGCGACTGCATATCTTCACGTTTACTATTTATTTTATTGCGACTTGTATATGACTTCTTATAATTAGTTCATACGTCAATTCCTACGTCAAAAGAATGGAAGACAATTATGCATTGAAAGGCAAGTCATACAGTTGTATGCTAGCAGTCTTAATTCACAATGACTTGTTCAGTAGTATTTGAGTGATAAAGATATAACTTCTGTTGTGTTTGTTTTGTTTGAACGGTGTTTTACGCCATTTGTAGGACAAGAAAGGCCATATATGACGTTCGACTGTTATGTGGTAGATATGGAAAGCCTCGGCTGCATTCTGTTGGCCTTTTGCATTTTGTGCAGTACGCTTTGTAAGTCGTTTTGTGCATTTTCTAAGTTGTTATGTGCATTTTCTAAGTTGTGATATGCATTTCGTAAGTTGTTATGTGCATTTCGTAAGTTGTTATGTGCATTTTCTAAGTTGTCCTGTGCATTTTCTAAGTTGTTATGTGCATTTAGTAAGTTGTTATGTGCATTTTATATGTTGTCATGTGCTTTTTCTAAATTGTCCTGTGCATTTTCTAAGTTGTTATGTGCATTTTGCAAGTCGTCTTGTGCATTTTCTAAGTTGTTAGGTGCATTTTCTAAGTTGTGATTTTCGTAAGTTGTTATGTGCATTTTCTAAGTTGTCCTGTGCATTTCGTAAGTTGTTATGTGCATTTTGCAAGTCGTCTTGTGCATTTTCTAAGTTGTTATGTGCATTTTCTGAGTTGTGATTTTCGTAAGTTGTTATGTGCATTTTCTAAGTTGTCCTGTGCATTTCGTTAGTTGTTATGTGCATTTTCTAAGTTGTCATGTGCATTTTCTAAGTTGTCCTGTGCATTTTGTAAGTTGTTATGTGCATTTTGTAAGTTGTTATGTGTATTTTCTAAGTTGTCCTGTGCATTTCGTAAGTTGTTATGTGCATATTGTAAGTTGTTATGTGCATTGTCTAAATTGTCCTGTGCATTTTCTAAGTTGTTATGTGCATTTTGCAAGTCGTCTTGTGCATTTTCTAAGTTGTTATGTGCATTTTCTAAGTTGTCCTGTGCATTACGTAATGTTGTTATGTGCATTTTGCAAGTCATCTAGTGCATTTTCTAAGTTGTTATGTGCATTTTCTAAGTTGTGATTTTCGTAAGTTGTTATGTGCATTTTCTAAGTTGTCCTATGCATTTCGTAAGTTGCTATGTTCATTTTCTAAGTTGTCATGTGCATTTTCTAAGTTGTCCTGTGCATTTTGTAAGTTGTTATGTGCATTTTGTAAGTTGTTTTGTGTATTTTCTAAGTTGTCCTGTGCATTTCGTAAGTTGTTATGTGCATATTGTAAGTTGTTATGTGCATTTTCTAAGTTGTCCTGTGCATTTCGTAAGTCTTTATATGCATTTTGTAAGTTGTTATGTGCATTTTCTAAGTTGTCTTGTGCATTTCCTAAGTTATGTGCATTTCGTAAGTTGTGATGTGCATTGTTCAAGTTGTGATGTGCATTGTTTAAGTTGTCATGTGCATATTCTAAGTTGTTATGTGCATTTTCTAGGTTGTTATGTGCATTTTCTAAGTTGTTATGTGCTTTTCGTAAGTTGTTATGTGCATATTCTAAGTTGTCTTGTGCATTTTGTAAGTTGTAATGTGCATTTTCTAAGTTGTTCTGTGCATTTCGTAAGTTGTTATGTGCATTTTCTAAGTTGTCTTGTGCATTTCCGAAGTTGTTATGTCCATTTGTAAGTTGTGATATGCATTGTTTAAGTTGTGATGTGGATTGTTTAAGTTGTTCTGTGCATTGTTTAAGTTGTCATGTGCATATTCTAAGTTGTTATGTGCATTTTCTAAGTTGTTATGTGCATTTTCTAAGTTGTTATGTGCTTTTCGTAAGTTGTTATGTGCATATTCTAAGTTGTCTTGTGCATTTTCTAAGTTGTTATGTGCATTTTCTAAGTTGTTATGTGCGTTTCGTAAGTTGTTATGTACATTTAGTAAGTTGTTATGTGCATTTCGTAAGTTGTCTTGTGCAAACTACAAGTCGTCGTTAAGTAGACTTTTTATCGGAATAGGTTTTGAATGTAACACCGGTAGAAATGGCGGCTCCAGGAGCGAACGCTATGCTCTGCATACTTTAACAAAATTGGGTTAGGGACTTTATACAATAAATTCTTTGAACAAAAAATTGATTTCAAAATGTGTAAGGCATTGTCTGACGTGGAGTCAATAAATCTTGGTCTGAAAACAATAGATCGGTTCACAGGTGGCAGTATCAGGAGGTGTGGTACAGGTGGCCGTGGGTACGGAAGACAAGGGGCGGGACCGGGAGACAAGGTTAGGGGTCGGAAGACAAGAGGACGGGAGTCGGGAGAGAAAGGGGCGTGAGGTTTTTTAAAACAGCAAGATTGTAAAAAGAAAATGATGAAGAATTATTATAGTTTGAGAGGAGTTGGGTAAAACAGTCTATATCCTATCAAAATCCTTAATTGACCATTATCTTGTCTGCCGTACACGTTCTGTCTCCACGATAAATACGTTTATGGATTTCGTCCCTTGTTTATCAGTACTCTGAGAGGGAAGAGAGAAAAGGGGGCGCAGAAGGGAGATAAGGGAGGGAGAAGGGAGAAATGGGGGAGGGAGGAGGGAGAAGACGACCTCACGTAGCCCCTACCAATCAGTGTTGGAAACTAACAAATAATAATGATAATAAATTGAAAAATATATTTAAATAAAAGTAATATTAACGTGCTATTTGTTGAAAACAAACACATTTTAAGTTTTCCTGAAAAAAGTCCCCGAGTATTTAAAATATGTTTGTTTTCAACAAATAACACGTGAAGTCCAGACTCTATCGAACCTATACCTTTTGGACGTCATATTGGTTAAAGATGGCGGGCTATAAACCTTAGGACTACACACAAAGACAAACAAATAACACGTTGTTTTTTGTTTTGTTTTGTTTTCAGACCATGATTTATTAACTCTACGTCAGACAATCCTTTACACATTTTGAAATCAGTTTTATGTTCTAAGAATGTATTGTATAATGTACCTAGCCCAATTTCTTTTATCTAGGCAGAGCAAAGCGTCCGCTCCTGGAGCCGCCATTTCTACCGGTGTTTCCTTCAAAACTTATTCCGATAAAAAGTCTACTTAACGACGACTTGTAGTTTGCACAAGACAACTTACGAAATGTACATAACAACTTATGAAATACACATGACAACTTAGAAAATGCACAAAACAACTTAGAAAATGCACAAGACAACTTAGAATATGCACATAACTACCTACGAAATGCACATAACAACTTACGAAATGCACATAACAACTTAGAAAATGCACAAGACAACTTACAATATGCACATAACAACCTACAAAATGCACATAACAACTTATTAAATGTACATAACAACTTACGAAACGCACATAACAACTTAGAAAATGCACAAGACAACTAAGAATATGCACATAACAACCTTTGAAATGCACATAACAACTTACTAAATGTACATAACAACTTGGAAAATGCACATAACAAACTTACGAAATGCACATAACAACTTAGAAAATGCACAAGACAACTTAGAATATGCACATAACAACCTACGAAATGCACATAACAACTTAGAAAATGTACAAATGCACATGACAACTTAGAAAATGCACAAGACAACTTAGAAAATGCACATGAAAACCTAGAAAATACACATAACAACTTACTAAATGCACATAACAACTTAGAAAATGCACAGGACAACTTAGGAAGCGTACTGCACAAAATGCAAAAGGCCAACAGAAGGCAGCCGAGGCTTTCCATAGGTAGAGGCTGGACACCTTATTTGTCTTGAGCAGAATCAGTACTGCATACCGCCATCCGTAAGAACCGGAATTCGAACACGCATCAGTGACAACAAAAACTGAATTAATAAAACAGAACTACTTTATACCATGACTGCGTTGAGTCTGTGTTGTGGCATTTTTTGTTTATTATGAACATGATATGACAGCGCGTTTAATACCATGATAACTTCAACCGCGTACTCGTATACTGCGTTACAAGTTCGAGCTGTATACAGTTTGTTTCACAATAATGTAATGTTTGTAACACGCTAAAGGTAACAAAAATGTTAAAGGTCAAATTGTCGCTGAAGGTAAATTTTCAAATCTAAAGATAACAACACCCGCTAAAGGTAACAATCACCTCTTTCGCTAAAGGTAATTTAAACGCTAACGTTAAAGGGACACTTGGAAATCTTGAGTTTAATATCAGGCATTACAAGTGTGTGTGTGTGTGTGTGTGTGTGTGTGTGTGTGTGTGTGTGTGTGTAGTTCTAAGGAGTATAGTCCGTCCGCCTACGACAGGCGTCCTACCCGACGATTATAGGCACAATGGAGTCTGGAATTTTATCTGTGTGTTTTTGTGTGTGATGTGATGATATGTCTACTTGAAGCAGCGAACTCAATGTTTTCTTTATAGTGCTGCCACACTGGAATACCACATGATACCCCACAGTCACATTATTCTGACACTGGTCAATCAGTCGTTTGCTCGTCAGGCAAGGGTTACAAGTGACTACTCCATTTTTAAAGTCTTTGGTATGACGCGGTCAGGGGACTCGAACCCACGACCTCCCGAATGCAAGGCAGACGCTCTAACCACTACACCACAATGCTTCGGTATCAGGCATTACAATTAGTACAGCGATTTATTAATCCTGTATCATTTTGACTTTAAAGCCGCTTGCATATAATTAAATAAAAAAATTGAGAATTCTATTTCCTTCATTATTCTACATATTTTTTAATGAATGAATGAATGAATGGTGTTTTACGGCACGTCGACACATAAATAGGTCATATTGTGCGCAAAAAAATGAAGTATTAATTAAAAATTAATGTAAATATATAAAGATAAAACTATTCAAAAAATAAGGGATGATAAGGTGTAATATAAACTATGTATGTAAATCAATAAATGCCCGGCAACGGGACATATTTTTTATTTTATTTTTTAATATATTTAATATGTTATTGATTGATGCAATATTATCAAAAGTCAATAATATGTAAAAACAATTTGCTTTAAACTATTCTAACAATTTATATTAATGATTGAACGAATGCAAGTTACGAAAAAAAACTAACGGGACGCCGTTAATTTTTTAAAAAAATCAAGATTGCCGTGTATCCCTTTAACGGTTATAACGTTCATATCAACGCTAAAGGAAGTACTGTCTACGCTTAACGTTACAATATTGTTCAACATCTACAGTTTCAATGAAAACTGAGTAAACAGGGATTGGTTAGTTACGATAAGACCTGATTCGAAACGTCTTTGCTGTATACGTACAAACTGGTTGATGAAAACTGTAATAAAGTGAAGTGAAGAAAGATCGAATATTGAGTGCCACTAATTTGTGTTAAATCAAATCAGATATTATCAACGTAAAATAAGTGAACGAAATAGTTTATTTAAACAAAGTAAATCTCAACAACCATTAAATATAAATATAAGAAGTGGACAACCAATAGTTCAAATTTGATGTTTTCTTTATCATGTTGTTGATGTAATCAAAATATAAATAAGAAAATATAAAGTAGAAGAGTGTAATATTCAAAATGATGTAGACCACCATTTGCTGCACGGAAAAACAAATTGGACTCTCTTTAAATGAAAGTGAAGCAAACCATGATTCTCATTCTGTTTGGTTTGTTTGATTTCCGGGGGAGCATGCCTCCGCACCTAAACATCATACGCTCCTGAACACTGTCAGTGCAATAGTAAATGACTTGATACACTGGGAGTGGATGACGCCGAGACACATGCCATGACACATGCAGTTAAATGATACTGACATTATAATGTCACCGGACAGACCAGTCACGACATTGCCCTTTATATCCTGAACGTCAAGCGAGTAAGCTACTAAATAAGTATTTGGTGTGACCGGTCGGTGATCGAACCCACGTGGGACGGGCGCTCTGACACAAAGCTACCCCACCAGTGGACCGTGGTTTAGCAAGAATGTCCAGGGCTGCCAACACTTTTGAACACAAAATCCAGAGACTTTTTAAATTTAAGACTTAAAGCGTGCGAACAACATATTTAAATGGTAATTTGAGCACGCGACTTGATTTTCGCACATTTTTAAAGCGCAAATTTAGTTTATTTATGATTAATACTTATGCATGGTTTGACAGTTATAGGAAATAATAGATTCTCATACAGTTGTTTTTAGGGAGGACGTTGTAATTGGATTAGAACGACATACCATTCTACACAATTGCTAGCTAAATGCAATTACAAAGTATTCATAACTCTTAAACAAATTATAATCCTCTTACAGGACAGCATATGTTTTAGAGATACCACATAGAATGGGTCGATAGCTCCTCACACTTGCTATTTCAGTTAGGTTGATCAGTTAAAGAAGTCAGATATATTACTGTTATTGCATGTTCTTATGTCACTGAAGGAACTAATTATGTCCGTAGGTGTTAATTGTATATTTAGTCGGTGCATGAGTCTCATTGATTGGACACGTGTAAATACGCTCATTTATTTAGATGACTAGGGAGCGTAACAAGACCAAAGCACGAAATAGGTGATAAAATGTCCACATATAGCTGTTAAATCATGGTGGAAAAAAATAAGACTTTAAGGAAAATCCGGAGATTGTACACTTAAATCCAGAGATCCTGAGAGTAAATGAACAAGAAAAGTATAACGCATGCGTTATGTGTAGACGATTTTCTAGACGAAAACTATTGTGTATATAGTATAAGCAGGGTCCCAATGATCAGTACATGAAAACTGCTTATTAATAAATGCAGACAATTCTCAAGTTTTTACGTCTGTGTGATCAAGATCGATTCAGAACGTTTCGGCACCAAACCATTTCGACACCTTGATAGATGTTACGGCATCAAACCATTTCGGCATCTATTTTAATTTTTACCCTAGACGTTTGGGCACCCATTTATATTTGAGTATTATACGGGTGAAGCCCTCTTGCAGTAACGCGAGTATGAAAACTTACTTGTTTTCCCACATACTATGCGGTATTTATTTTTCGTCATGCTTCGCGCCGCCATTTTCAATCCGTAGGCTGGACAGCAGACGTCAAATGTAGGGCAAAGTTTTAGGCAGACAAAGTGGAATACCAGTCAATTTCGTACCTTTATTTTTTTTCTATGTTTTGTTTTCGGTCTTTATGTTGAATTTTAAGCGTAAGTGAAACGTTTAATTACAGAAATATAACATTATATAAATACTTACTGTAAAAAAAGAGAGTATTTATCGAAATAAAATACAATTAGATCGCATGGGGTGGTCACATGATCAAAATATCATCACGTGGTCACAAACGCATAAAGTGATGACGTCAAACTTCGGGTGATACTATTCCCGGGTAGATTCCTGGTTATTTTGCGGTTGAAAAGGGATGGCAAATGTGATTCATGAGTGTATTGATGTTTCTGATGGTTTAATGATTTATTTATGTATTCCATTTCGAAAGAAAGGAATAGTGTAATTAAGTCATGAATATTGGTTTCAAGTTGAAGCACTCGATGTCTACTAATATATAATATAAGGTAAAGGTAAACAGTGGTTTTATAAAATAATTATCAACAACAATATTTATTTTTCTCTCAGGATTTGGCTTCAAAAGCGGGCCACAATTATTTAAAGGCCACACAGTTGCCCGACACGCTAGGGGTGTCCGGAGGCATTCCAGTAACATCTAACAGTGTTTGCTTGTAATCTTGGTCTTTTTTTCTCCATTTCCTTTTCCTCCTGACAAGCTTTCAGGGCATTGCTCGTAATGTTGTAGTAATTTCTGAATAGGCTTCCACTGAAAGCATTCTAGGTAAGATGTTTTGCACATGTTCCGCTTGCTTGCTGTCCTTAATTCTTCTCTGAACACCGTTGTGTGCTTCCCTTTCATTACAGATGCATTGTTAGATGAATATGTAATGCACTGCTCCCATGATATATCCTTAACCTTATCCTGCATAACTCTGTCAAGCGTTTCAACTGCAGATGCTGATTCTTCTTTGCTTTTCATGTGTAATTATAGCCTATATTGGTAGACAATTATTTTATCAAAACATTTAGAACATAGTTGCTCATGTTCTCCGGATGATATTTTACCAATGTGTCTAATCAAAATAATCAAACCCAGATCAAATGTATCCTCTTCATCATTACTCGTAACTTTCATCTGTGGCAATGCCATACCACTGAGATTTACCCTTCTGCATTAACCATTCACACATTCTTCAACACTCGTAGAAGCAACTGCACCATTATTATGTGTGTAGGTCGTGTTCGTCTCAAGTGATACCTTTGGGCAATTTTAGATGAAAACATTTTGCAGAAATGGGGACCAGTATGATTACTAATTGTGATTGGCATTGCGTTATGTTCTACCACAAAGTAATAGCATTCATATTTGGATGTGGGTGACAAAACAGTCGCGAAACTTTCATTTATTATTAACACTAAATATATTTAAATTAATTAATATGATTACAAATCTGGAGGAGGAACAGTGGCTAACCTCTTGCTTTACCTAGTGAATTTAAGGACTTTAGGTACTAACTTAAATTCATTTTATGGTGGAGTAAGAAGATTATTGATTCAATATCACTATTACATAACATATTTGGAGGTGGGTGACATTGCAGTCGCTAATTACCTTTTATTTATTATTAATATTAAAAATATAAAGAAATTTAAAATAAATTAATATTGCAAGGCGGGTGACATGATAATCACTAGCCTTTTCATTAGCAAAACATCCTTCATAACAAAGTCAGATATGAAACATCATACACAATGTCACAATTCTGGAAAGACAGCCTGGACCTAGATACACATGGTTGCAAGTTGCACATGGCACATACTTGATTGTTAAGGTAACTGCATTCAGTTTGAATGAGTATGGCTATCACTGTTCAGTTTAATTTAAATTTGAGATCCAAAGACTTGAAATCTGTATTTTTATTTATTACATAACTTCCTGTGTGGAAAATATATTTGTCATGTTGCTCTAGTGTAATAAATAAACAAATGCAGGCCGATTGTTCTTTCTTTCTTTTTCGTTCAGCTCAATGTGCATTAAAAAATACAGTATTATGCTAACCCTGCATCACATCGTTTATATCTATTTTAAATAGTTAGCTTCGACCGTCTTGAGGTTTTGCCTTGTTCATATTAATGAAGTAAAGATGTAAAGAAATTAAATATTTTCTATACGATCACTTGTAATTCATTTAAAATGCAAAGTTGATTGCCTTAACGGCAACTCGGAAGCGGTTTTGAGCCTGAATACAACTAAAACATGAACATAAATAGGGCCCATATGATAATCACTTGTAAAATTTAAGTAAATATGACTTTTATTTTATATTGTAGCATGGTCACTGAAATTTCCTTTATAATAGCTCAGGTGTAAATCGTTTAATTGAAAACTCTTGAATATGTTCCCTTTAACATGTATAATAATGTATACCTAATACCAAATAAAACTTATCTGTATTCATACAGTATCTTTTAATTCTTCACTTTACCTTCCTGTCATCTCCATATCGACGACTACAGGTATGTGACTTGAACAAAGCCTCGACAAACTAACCCATTATTAAAACTCGTCTACATATAACGCATGCGTTATACTTTTCCTGTTAATAATGGGTTAGTTTAATTAAATATTTAATTTCTTTACTTCTTTACTTCATTATAATACTCAAATATAAATGGGTGCCGAAACGTCTAGGGTAAACATTAAAATAGATGCTGAAATGGTTTGATGCCGAAACGGCTAGGTGACGATTCGTCTAGGTGTCGAAATGGTTTGGTGCCAAAACGTCCTGAATCGATCTTGATCACACAGACGCAAAAACCTTGAAACTTGTCTGCATTTATTAATAAGCATTTGTCATGTACTGATCATTGGGACCCTGCTTTAATTAGACTAATATACTATATACACAATAGCTTTCGTCTAGAAAATCCGAAGAATCCGGATTTATGCATTCTCCGGATGTCTTACGGAAATTTAGCAGGCTTAAATGTCAGACAACTAAGTTAGATGCGGCAAGCGTTGGTCGTGGTTTAAATCAAGTGAGAAGGATCCATATTTCCTAAGGAACTCATACCAAGGAAAGCCCCACCTCCTTTGCATTTATATTGAATCAATGTGTGAACCACATACATATGTTTCGTCACGTACGCCTCCCTACCCATTACATGGTCCGAGTATTAACTGTCATCTTCTCCAAGAAGCAAAAACGGAGTTGGCTGGAGTATGAAATAAAACCTTAATTTCGGCTTAAAATGTTTGCATATTGTAACATTAGAACATTTAATAGATAATTTTAAACAAGTTATCACATTTTTCAATAAAAAATGTTTATAAACATGTTTTAATGTCGAAATATCCGTTATAAAATCCTGCTAATATAAGTATTCCCATCGCTTAATGGAATTAAGGCGGGACCTCGTAATGCCCACCCCCTCCATGCCCCACACACTCGCTTTAAAAATATATATACATATTAAGCTAACGAATATTTCTATTATAGACCAAACAATTATAATCTACTATAATATTGTGAAGAT
>JAWPHD010014771.1:0-22500 GCA_037043455.1 Cyrtodaria siliqua | reverse complement strand
CTATCCTGTAGTTAAACACCTTTTAAGCAATTACTTACGCTACAAACGATGTAATAGTAATGTAAAACCTTGAATATCTTTCTCTTTTTCTTCCTTTTTTTTAGCGGACTTAAGTTAGCAGTAGTGATGTCATCAATATCATTCGTCTGCGTATGTTGTTTTAGAAATTTATAATGAAATTCAATGTTACAATAACAATTTCTTTCAAACAATGACTGGTTTGTGTAAAAATATATTATGCCGATTTTCGTGTTTGGTACGCGGAGTGTTCCCCTTACAAGTAACGTGTTAGTAAACTGTCTCTGAGTATTAATAAGTGTTAATTAAGTAGGTTTTAATTTTCTTAAAATATCTCTTAAACAATACTTACTAACTTAGAGGTTAACCTAGTTTTCAACAAGTCAGTGAACGATGGCATTTATATGCAAATTAACGAGTACAGTATAACATTGTACTAAATAAAATAGTGATCGTACTAAATTATCTGAGTTTTAATGAAATAAGTTTATTCGCAATTTGAAAATCTGGTCGATCTGATTGGATTGAAAAGAAGTTTAACATTTTAAAAAAGCTGGGATAGTACTGGATCTAGTATTTCTCCCCGCCCGTGATCTGTATTTTTGCTATTTCCTCCCAATATATTATGCTATTTTCTCAAGGCAGCTATTTTGACTTGCATAAAGTATCTTTCGTTTTTGGGAATAATCGGTACCAATACTGCCATATGTGTCGGTACCAATACCACCATATGTGTCGATACCAATGCTGCCATATGTGTCGGTACCAATACCGCCATATGTGTCGATACCAATACCGCCATATGTGTCGATACCAATACTGCCATATGTGTCGGTACCAATACTACCATATGTGTCGGTACCAATACCGCCATATGTGTCGATACCAATGCTGCCATATGTGTCGGTACCAATGCCGCCATATGTGTCGGTACCAATGCTGCCATATGTGTCGGTACCAATGCTGCCATATGTGTCGGTACCAATACCGCCATATGTGTCGGTACCACTACTGCCATATGTGTCGGTACCAATACTGTCATATGTGTCGGTACCAATACGCCATATGTGTCGGTACCAATACTGCCATATGTGTCGGTACCAATACCGCCATATGTGTCGGTACCACTACTGCCATATGTGTCGGTACCAATGCCGCCATATGTGTCGGTACCAATACCGCCATATGTGTCAGTACCAATACTGCCATATGTGTCGGTACCAATACTGCCATATGTGTAACATTTTAAAATTCATGTGACTTCATTTTATATCCTGCATTTTCCGTGAGCCTTTCATAACATAGCCACAAAAACATACATTACCCCTGCTCCGAGACGTATCTTTCTGAGTAACACGCATTCACTGGATGTTGTATGAACCTATCTATAAGTTGACGAGGCTGCATGAAATATTAACTTTGATACCTTTCAACATATATGTAGTGTATGGCCTTGCTTTGAAGCTTATGTTAACGCCACGTTGCCGAGTCGATGACCACACACTCTCTCACAACATCGAGACGTGTCACACTGGTAAGTATCGAATCAAAGTGTTATAGTATATAAATATCACATCCCATGGAGGGTGATAGAACATATTGTCAACCCGAGATTGGTAATGTCCACCGAGACATTACCACATCGAGGGTTGACAATATGTTCTATCACCCTCCGTGGGATGTGATATTTATTTTATTATACCAAACATCAAAATTCATTTAATCAGCAATTATTTTTTATTAACAACAATAAAGAACTTGAAACAAATTTTCAAGATTTAATGTTTCATGCCATGAAACATTACCATGAAACATTACCAATTGTTGACTGATCGGTAATGCACGAGATAATGATCGGTATGCACGAGATAATGTTTCATGCCATGAAACATTACCATGAAACATTACCAATTGTTGACTGATCGGGAATGGGGAAATTACATAGAGAATTTTGAGTGAGGTATAATAATAACTAATAAGAACCTGTTTACTCAGTTTTCCTTGAAACAGTAGATGTGGAAAAATGTTGTTACCGTTAGCGTAGATAGTTGTTACCTTTAGCGTAGACGTGACAGTTATTACATTATAGTCTCATATCACTTGTAATACATACTTTTTATAACCACTAGTTTGTCAAGGTTACTAGTTAATAAAGTTGTCAAGGTATTGCCCTTTAGCATTTTTCTTTTCCGTCAGGTTAACACCTAACTGGGCAGTGCATATGACATAGTGATGAATAATTCATCACCATGTCTGACATGTGGGTTGGGTAATTCAAAATTATATTTCAAAACTTTAAAATAGACATTTATGTATATTTTGTGTTTGCAATTGTTATTATTATTATTATTATTAATTCATGTTTGTTATGTCACATTACGTGGTCCGAGTATTAACTTTCATCCCCATCCAACCCCTTCTTCAAGAAGCGAAAACGGGGTTGGCTGGGGTATGACATAAAACCTTAATTTTTGCTTAAAAAGTCTGCATATTGTAAAAGTAAAACATATAGTAGGTAATTTTAAACAGGTTATCGCATTTTTTCAATAAAACATGTTTTTAAGCGTGTTTAATTGTCGAAATATCCATTATAAAATCATGCTAATACACGCTTTCCCATCGCTTAATGGAATTAAGGCGGTACCACGTAATGTGTAATAGTCTAACGCATAGTCACTATTGAAGTTGCACATACACCTAAAATGGACTAATGTTATGAAAAGTGTAAACATTCTAACTTCGACTAGTACACTTCCCTTATCTAGATTACTTTGGACTTTGCTTGGGCTTTAATCTGTTTTGCAATTTATGTATATATCCAAATTTCAAAATAATATTGATGTTGCAGTTATTTTGAGAACAGATTACACTTCCTATTCGATTTGTGTATCTACCTTTAGATTTAGATGTAATGGACTTACATATATTTTATTTAGATGTATTGGACTAATATAAATTTAGATTTAGATGTATTGGACTATTATATAATTAGATTTAAATGTATTGAAGTAATATACATATTTAGATTTAGATGTATTGGACAAATTATATAGATTTAAATTTAAATATATTGGACTAATATAGATTTAAAGAAAGTAAATATAAAAGTCGAACGGGAAATGTACCATTAAGGGACCACTTTCAACCAAAACACGCATGGAAACAAACATTAATTACAAGGCTTCATAAGATGTAAGGTATGTGACATCACAAACGTAGAACGTACATTTAGTCATCTATTATTACCCTCCAGAAGTTAAATATTATCATCGTAGAAAGGCTGTGAATTACTTATTCTTACAAATGTACACATACCATGTAACAAATATTTAAATAACTGTACAACATATGTGTCAAAAGTGGTTGGGATCAATTGACTCCAAATGTTAAGTGTAACAGATATTTAAAGCAGAATGGTGTGCCAAACGAAGCTTATAAATGCTTTATTAAACTAATATGAATTCATAACGTATTGAAACTAATGTGAATTAATAACGTATTGGAATCGTTTAAAAGCTTTAAAAAAACAACCTCTGATGACGTTAAAACCGCTATCTCGCCAACAACAGACACTTTCCACGAGAGATGTACACCTTTTCTAAACCTACTAACGATAAGGTATGAATGTGACTTACATACGTTGCCAATCCGACCTCTATTACAACAATAAAAACGCATTAACTGGCGGCCAGCCAAAACATCACCCTATTGTTATTGTTCTCGAAGCGTCGAATTATGAGTGAGGAACTCTTAAATGATTTTACACATTTTCAATTATGGGTAATTTAAAGTACCCGTGAATAAAACTAGACTTTTAATCGGCACATATCCATTATTGTATTACCTCAACAGATGTATGGAGTCTGGGAAAACGGTTTTGTAGTGAAATTTGGTGGTTTACTTTCTATAAATAAATAACACTCGAGACAGACTCGCGTCATATAATTGTATTCAACTATATTCGATAAATTCAATGATGAACAGGCATTCATGTAAGCTCCCTTATAAACAAACTAATCACGAATAATAAGGAAAATAAAACACATTACCTATTTGTGATATGTATTATGTTTTAGTATATATATATTCCCAGTACGCGGGACAAACAAATACATCCTCTTCGTGTCTCTAACAACACTAACACATACACCACGACTGATCATTAACATGAAATATAGCTTACTATGGACACTCAGATGCGGATACAGGAGACGCCCCTTATACGCTTATTACTCCACCACGTCTTAAATTAAAACAATTGGGGAAACAAATAAATGGACTTTCACCTGTATCTCTCATAAGAGAGAAAATGCGTTGACGCTCATGGCAATTAATCAAAACGTAAATAAAAATATAATTGTTTTAACCGTCCCCGTACTCAACGCAATCTTATATTGTGGTTTGTCCCATTAATGTGGACATGAAGAGGATGTGGTTATGGCGCATCTGATAATTTATCTTCAACAACTATATTATAAACATATTAAATAAATAGTAGTTCTTCTTCAAAGTTCCGGACACTTGTTCTTTTAAGCACAGAAATACATAACGTCAGCCATTTAAGCAACAAAATGGTTTTTACTTAAAAGTTGTATTTCTGTGCTTTTTCTTGAAAAAGAACAAGTGTACGAAAATTTGAAGAAGAGTTGCTATTTATTTAATATTGAATTAACTTTCCTTTTGAAAGACTAAACAGATATGAATAATATAGGCTATATTATAAACATGTAGGTACATTTGGTATCATTCAAGTTTAACCTTCAGTGTTTGGGTTCTCCAAAATGACTTGTAGAATATGTAATTGATAGAATATGATCTCACTGAGTTGGTTAATTTAAACAACGAGATGGGCGTAACACATATCTGCTCTAGGTGTTTAAATTAACCAACGAGATGAAACCATTCTCTATTGTTTTGTAACATGTCCATTTCAGCTCCTTGCCACATTCTAACTTCCAATATCTGGTAGTTGTAGTACATCATTTATTCTGACAAGTGTTGTTTTCAACTAAACGTTTTACATCTTTAACAAAGGGATTTTCCAGTGACCATGATACAATATAATACACTAAAACACGTATAACGACCAACACGTCCAATTGTCTTTCCATTAGCAATGTAAACACTGGGTATTTTTGGTTTATAAAAATGTACAACAAATGTATTTCGTTTTCAATATTTTCGTTAATTTGAAGAAATAATGGATCATGTAATGCATAAATGCGAAACATTGTTAGTATGCCATAATCTGAAGAACTGGTGGTTTACTTTTAATGAAACTCAACATGTATTCATTGTGATTCCTTTATTAACTATTTCATTTTCAACAGTTTAGTTATTTATGTGCCGACGTGCCGAAAAATATTAGTAATTTAGTCGCCGTTTTGCAAATATAATAATATATTATTTCATTCCAAAACAAAATAATACACTATGTTGGGGCCAGCAGATGGCCATATTCGTCATTTGTTCAACTTCCCTATAAAGCGTTCATCACGATAAATGACGTCATCATCTGGCAATATCCATTACCCCTCATCTAAAAGTGATAATATAGGCTTGAATATACTTTTTTTGACAGCAGTAGTAATAATACATGTTAGATGTGACATCATTCACGCAACACATTTGACTATTATGAATACTTTTACGGTGTGTTCTTACAGGCTAAAAATAAACTAGTGGCTTTAGGTATGAAAGATAAGGTAAGACAATTTGTTTACTAAACAGGTCAACGGGATAATTTCTCACTCAGTGTATGCATAGATTCGAAGGTTGGAAAATGTTCATCAATAATCCACTAAAACCTAAGAATATACCTCTTATACATATTTTGTCAGTGGTTTGGGATTTAATTATTCCAAACCTGAAACAATTTGTATATAGTAATTATCGAATTAAACATAATTCAATTCAAATACAATACAACCGGGTCAGTACAATTTCATTAAATACAATTCTCGTAATAAATATCATTATCTAAACTGTTAATTATTCTTATCATTATCTTAACAGTAAACCATTCTTACCGGGTTTGTTGAAATTATGGTTTCACTATGCGATGCAAACTAATGTACTTTCTAGTGAAGGCTTCTTTAACAAGCGTGAGGCTAAATGCAGAATTAGTCAGATATATCAGAGTGCAACGTTAACTTACACTTGAGCCGCAAATATTATAAAAAAATATATAAAAAAATACGATACCCCTACTATCTATAAAACACGTGGTAGTGAAGCTTGTTTGACACCAAGTTGACCAACCTCGTTTCGAAGTCTGTATCTTTGTCAAATTATCAAATTGACTCAAATCCTTCACACCGTTCGTGAGGTCTGATTCCCATTTATCACAGTATAGTCACAGTTTGTAAAAATAAAAAGGCACTTAAGTAAAATCGCCGATTGCTGCCATTACAACATTTCCTACATATGTTTTCTTCCGATTCTACTCAAAGAAGTGATTCGATTAGACGAGTTTTTAAAAACATACGTAATCAGAAACCGAAAATCGTCCAATGGGATCAATTCTTTGCTTAAAATCGGAATTACGAACTGTTAATCACTGTTAGACATACACTTGTGTGAGCAAATGGTGTTCAAATCATCTTTATGTTCGAAAACGAGGCACGTCCAATACAGCTTTTGTATGTAGTAAACGTATTAACAACATGTAAGCATGTTTTTCATAATTTGTGTTCTTCCCCTAATAACAATGACTATCAACAAAGTGTTGTAATGCGTACAGCTAACATGTTTATTTGTATTTCTTTCCATATAAAAGTAATTTGCGAAGTATTGTACAGCTATGTAACACAGCTATACCCTAGACTATATGCAATAGAACGATGTTTTTCAAAGACAGAAACTGTATCAATGCCTCAATGTATATACCTTTTGTTGTTGTCAGAGTAAGTCCTTATTTTATCTGTCCTTTAAAAGCTCCCATCTGTGGAAGGAAAATTATCAATATGATGTGTATGGTTATGCTTTACAGAAAAACGATTAAGATTTTCTAACATTAAATATTGCATTTGTTACTTTGATAGTAATTAATGACCCTGTACAGTTGATTGATGGTCATAAGTGTTGGTGAGGTATAAAGTTGCAATGTTAAAGCACATTATGACATTAACAATGACAAGATTATAGATCTGTGAGCACCAAACATATTTGCAGTAATGTAAATGGACTACTACAATGGCTTTATAGCCACCCAGTATTTAGTTGATGCACCAATGAATTTGGAATGCATATTTTGTTTTAGACAAGAGGAATGTTTTATGAAATGGTAAAAAATGACATCCTCATAAATTGACGTTGGTGCTATCTCTATTGCATTGGAGCTAGCTCTGAGACATTGAAGAAATTTCTCCTCCTGGAACGTTATTTCGTCAACAGGCAATGTATGGGCACCAACTGGTTGATATTTGATGTATTCATGTCGACATGTAGCGTAAAATATGTTCAAATATGAAAACAAACTAGGTAGCGACGATAAATTTGCGAACAAATGCAATGTTCGAACGGGCTGAATGTCCCCGATGTCAAAGTAGGCTCTTTCGAAAACAAATGTAGGCCATGCGTGAAGCGTAAACATAAACACATGGAACCTGATTCTCTGAATTCTCATATTAAGGCCAACAAAAAACAAATAGCGAAGAAATAGTAAAGCATACTGACCTTGTTTACCTTTATGTATGGCGTTGGAGCTAGCTCGGAAGTGGCGTTGAAGCATTTTTCCATAGCTTCACTATTACCAACCGTGATACTGAACAAGACAGACCACTTTACAATATAGCTTCGAAATATACTCACAATACACTATATACAATGCATTAATATACAGTTATAAACAGTGAAAATCAATATTATGCTTGAGGCTCTTCGTGTAGCCTGATCACTGTATACAACTATGTACATTCGGTAAGTAGAAATATAAAGCAGATATAAAGGTCGAACAGGAAATAATGCATTAAAGTACCACAGTCAACTAAAAGCAAGCATATAAACAATAACAATTATAAAGATGACTAAAAGTCAAGACACGACATCACAGATATTAATAAGGTTGCCAATAGGGCTGCCGCCTTGGAATGGTCATTGCCAAAAAGGGCCGCTGAGGGTTTAAACCAGGTCCTATGGTGCACCAAGCCTCACTCTTACCCCATTCCCATCCCAATAAAACGGGACAGTGTAAATAAAGATATCCTCGCCATGTTATATTCTCTAACAAACAATGCAGCATCAATAGGCAATACATAATGATCATGTAAATATGAATATAAAACAAAAGCCTAGACAGCCACAAAGCAAGTACGGAATGATTTGGAAGAAGCCAGATCAACAAGAGAACACACTATTCAGGGTACGACAAGACAAGATCAGGCCAACACATACAATCTCAAGATCAAATAGAAATGGGCTCCGACTTACAACGAACCGTTCCAACGAAAAAGGAGGGATTACTTTTTATAATAGGAACTACATTCGATTACACCTCGGAGGTTTATATGCATGCAATTGGTGGTAGTAAACCTTTAAAGATATCTGGGTTTATAGATGTACCGGAATTTAAAAAATATCCCATTTAGTCCTGTATACAATTTTCAAACCTTTCTAGTTTGTGAAATTGAAAATAAGATTCGCTTATATGTTCTTAGTGATGTGCCCTACCTCTCTAGAAACTGCTGAGAAACGTATGGGTAATGTGGTACTTAACAAAGAATATAACTGATTTGTGTTGACACCATGAACAAACTGCATTAATTCGGTACCTCTAACATGTATTCTACTTTCACTTTCAAAACTTCTTGATACAATTTGCAATAAACGTCAGTTTTCATCTTTAAGCACTTCTGACCTCTGCACTATATACGACCTTACCACATCACCTTATCAAAGCTAAGCTTATTGCTCTCATTCAAAAACTTTCGCCAGAGATATGGTTTGTAACAATATTAAAGCTTTTTTTACAAACGACAGTTTAGACAATTACACTTGCCAATACGTTTTTGTGAAGCACTCAGATACTCAGGCGGATGTCATTAAAGCCTTTAATGACACTTCTCGGTATCTAGATGACATATTGAACAATGACAATCCTTTCTTTTCTACATTTTAACTCAACAAGTTAACATTTCTGATACTGTCGCTTCTTTTCTTGATTTACATCGATGGCGAAGTAATTAGTAAACTCTATAACAAGATATATGATTTAAATTTTGATATTGTTAATTATACCCCACTTAGATGGGGATGTTCCCCGAGCTACTTATTATGCGGTCTATGTTCCTCAACTTATTATTTTTTCTAGAGGACTTAATATTATAGAGTTATATAACTAAAAAGCTACTCCAGCAGAGCTACCGTTACCATAAACTTCGAAAAACCTTTGCAAAAGGTTACTATCGTAACCCTGTTAACACTTTTAAAACTTGTGGATTTTTTTGTGCGTGTTTATGGTTGACTGTGGTTCTTGAATGCTACATTTCCTGTTATATACGTGTAACATCTTCATTACTGCTATTCGTAGCTGTAAACTTCATAGCTCTTTCGGGATTATATTGAAAAACGGCGGGCGGTTTTTCAATACAGCCATTACTCCGAAACCTCGCCGGAAAGTGTGGATGTAGTCGTGCCTCATATCTACCCATATTGCCTATAGGCCACGTCCTAACCTTATGGTAGGTACAACATATAAAGTCATAATAGCTATGGTTTTTAAAACTACGCCACGTGTTTCTAGAGTGGGTATTGTTGCATGAATCATATCTCTATATGATCAAATTCAATCAAACCAAGCCTCAAACGTAGTCATGTCGGTTATATCCAACAGTCATAAAAATAGCTGACAACATTGATGCCACATTGAAACGGTCAGTGACAAAAGAGAGCTTGGAGTTTCAACCAGGTTCGAAGTTGATAAAAGCATTGATGAAAGTTTGATATGAGCCAAGACTATGTCATATTGCATCATTTCAAGACCGTTGTTGGTAAAGTTAATGTTAAGATTTATTATACATTTTGGTTTGATATACTATTATAATACATTTGTGTTTTAACCTCTATCAATGCCCAACGTTTCATTTGTAATGTAAGTAATGTAATCGTTTTGAAATGCAACTAAACACTGTCAAATGTGTACCTAACATTTAAAACCTTTCTATCTAAATATATCCTTTTTGTCAATCTCCGCCGAAGTAAACGAGTCGTTTTTCTTTTTCTTTTTTTTTACATATTGTATTTGATTATTTATATGTAAAAACAGTATGGAAATCTCGAAACTCCATGGATTTATTATTTTATTTATTTGTCCTCTTCTTTTTTACTTCTGTTCCGTTCTGGGGAACCATAAACAAGACAAACACATGTATGCATTCGCAAATAATATATTATGCATTTACATACAAATGGAAACAATTACTAAGATAGTAGAAGATCTGAATGAGTGTAACTTAGGCTGCAATCCGCCGTGTAATGACGATGGTCAAGATCGAACCGCAATCTGATATCTCCCATGTAATAAACAACCTTTCCATTCAAACAAAGTGTGATTTGCATTAATGTCACTGTGAAACTCCATGTGGATGACGTCGTTGATGAGGCTGTGATGACGATTATTTATTTCAAGGCCATGCCAGTCTGCATCGATATCGTGTTATTGGTCACTTTAATATTTACCACGGACGGATCCGGCTGAAAATAAGAAAGACACAGTTTAATTTAGATTTCTTTTTCTTTCAGAAATTTATCATTTCTCCCTACTGCAATCGATACACCTTTATTTTCTCCGTAAGGTTATACGTTCTGTAATATCCGAGAGTTGCGATTATTAATTATGAACGTTTATCTATGTAAGATCAATGATCACGTTATGCGATTTAACAAATAAAACACAAGTCTAAAAGGTACCAATTTAATATATATATCATGTTGTAAGTATTTAGATAGGTCTCCAAACTTGTAGGAGAAAAATAAAAGGAAAGTATGCGACACCACAAACATAAAGGGTAGATTATAGGCTCTGGGTATTGTTTAACCACTTATAGGATATGTTGTCTGCTTTTTAATTTAGTCTTTTGACTGTTACTTGTGATATGCAGGCTTCATAACCGTTGCTCCCAACTAAATTCCATTTATTTCGCTCTTCGGAGCATTTCATTTTATTAGATACTGGGACCATACGCCCTACGACAAGGGGAAGAAAGATACTCTATGTCCACCGCCATGTGCATGGGATGGTTAAAATTGTGTACTATTGATTTTATTAATATCGAGTTCTGCTCAACCCCGGGCTAGAGGGCGTGAGCGGTAGCTAGCATATTTCACTACCGCTCATGAACAGTCTCAATCAAATCGAGACTGCAATATTTCGTATGTGTCGTTTTCGGCCGTTTCCAAAGGTCCATTATCATACTTTTGTTGATAACAGAGGCACCGCCTTGGAATTGTCATCGACAAAAAGGACTCTGAGGGTATAAACCGGGTTATTGGGTGCACTAACCCTCACTATTATCATATTGTCATCCCATTTTAATGAAATAGTGTTAATAAAGAAATTACCGCCGCTATATCCTCTAAACGACTAGACAGAATTATGCAAACACAAACATTATCATGTATATATGAATATAAAAAAAACAAAGGCCTAGGTAACCACACATCACGTACTCAATGCCTTTGCAGAGGCCAGAGCAACAAGAGAATATACATATCCTGTTTGATCAACCCTTGATTTGTAAATAATATTCTGTAACTTCAAATCGCGGTGTACTATTTGTAATAAACATTACATTAATTAAATAATAACAGTGTGTGTAAGTAACTCTGTGTAACAATACGCTTCACCGTATTGTTTAACCACAGCTTTTTGATATTGACGTTTGCACATGATTTACACATGTCGAAATGTATCTACTCAGAACCTTTTACTAATAATTGCAAACACAGAAAAGCTATGAAATATGTTTCTGTTTAAAGTATATAATATAAATGTAGGTGTAAAAGTCGAACACGCAAAAGTAGGGAATAATGAAATCGCAGAAACTAACATTTTCGTGAATATCTCAGAAAAATGCGAATGTGTATAACCTCAACTATTAATTGGATCAACTGTTCTTATGGAAGCTATATAGACTCGTGTATCATGCCCTTGACAATTCACAGAACACAACATTACCGTTATTTCCACCGTTTGCAGCATTTCCATTTGCATTACTTCCGGAACCTGCTGTGCCATAACTTGGTCCTCCTGACATCATGAACATGGCATTGCCGGCATTTCCTGCTCCTGCCTTAGCCCCACTTCCATTTTCGTTAACCCTAATCCCAGCTCCAGCCCTAGCTCCACCCCCAGCTCCTGCTGCAGCACCACCAGAAGGCATTCCTACAAGAAAGCCGTGGAATAGTATTTGAGAGCTTGCTTATGACAATTGTTACATCTACTGCTGAGGACATTAATACACTGGCTCAATTATTACAGCAATGAATAAACATGTTCTCATGTATATACAGCCGTTCACGATTGAGCATCGAAATACATCGCTTGTGTCAATGGATGTTTGACACATCATACAGGTAAACAACCGATGATGCCGTCCAATAAAATGGAGGTACTCAGTGAATTGAAACTAGTTGACACCTCCCACTCGTCCCGCTTACAAGTCTCACGTGACCAAAAGCAATATCACAACAAAACACTGAGTATATGTACAGATGGTCCCACGCGGAACTTGCACTTTCCGACGTAAATATTTGATCATCGCGGATTTCCCCCCAGATTTACCTAAGTTCCATCGCGGTCCGTCGCGATCCGCGGCAATCAC
Organism: Cyrtodaria siliqua; assembly: GCA_037043455.1. Classification (NCBI taxonomy): domain Eukaryota; kingdom Metazoa; phylum Mollusca; class Bivalvia; order Adapedonta; family Hiatellidae; genus Cyrtodaria; species Cyrtodaria siliqua. Next base: position 9,661 of record JAWPHD010014771.1, on the reverse strand, counting down.
AAATGCCCGATAAAGCTGACGAAAAGTTGCCTTCGCGGTAATTATGACCCAAGGCTAATCCATCGCGGGATCGCGATGATTCTAAATGACTGAAAACTCGGCAGATCGACAATTTGCATTTTTTTCTTCATAAGTGCACACATACTAAATTTAGTTAATTTAATGAACAACAACAACATGTTCAGTGTGTACATGCACCTGTTTAGAAACAATTTAAAACCATTTAATAATCCAAATAAAATAATACAAACACGCGCAATCAAGCGAGGTAAATTTCCACTCTGTTGCTAGGTGCGTTGCTATCCGCGCGTGTACTGTGTATTGAATAGTGAGTACACAGTCAGAATCTGAATTAAAGGGACACACGGTAATCAAATTCACAAAACTTGACAAAGCATAATGTAAAACAAAACACAAAGATGGTAAACATAATCAAAACATCTTATTTATAAAACCATTCAATTGAGTACTCTCCTAAATGGGGGAAATTCTGCTACTGCGACCTGCTACTTGTCACGTAGGCCTTGATCCGAGTCAACTTGGAAAAAATGCCGCCAACATCAAAGGGTTTGTAATAGACCCATTGTTTTATAACTCTACCTAAAAATGAAAATGGGCATATCCATATATTGTCTTGTGACGGACATTCTCGCTTGCCAGAGTTGTGTAAAACCGTGCGGACAATTTAACTCGGGAGATGTGAAAATGATGATCGGCCACTAAATATAAATCATTTTGTTAATTTGTCGTGAACCATCAAGCATCGTTCACTGCGCTAAATATTGCGTTATTTTCATTGCAAGGCTGCGTGAGACCTTTCATACACATTCAAAAAACAATGATGTAGACTACACACATTTGTGTGCAAAGATCGTTTGCTACTGCGGCAACAATGGGTCGACTCATTATATATTCACACTCTTGTTTACATTTAGCGAGGAATGGGGCGGAGTTGAACACACGATGACATTGCGTCAGTATGAATAGAATTCCATGCTCAATCGTGAACGCCTGTATCTAAAAGTAAGCACAAAAGTCGAACAGTAAATGTAGCTTTCACAGAACAAAGTCAATCAAAAGCACACATTAAAACAAACAACAATTACAATGTTAAAAAGAAGCAATAGGGATAAGACAATAAAGACAATTGGGTTACTGCCTTGGAAAAGTCAGTGGCAAAAAGGCTGTTGGTTGTTTAAACCAGGTTCTAGGGTACGATACACCTCAGTCATTAAACCTCATTCTCAACATATTGTCATCCCAATAAAACGGGTGTAAATAAAGAAGTCCTCGCCATGTTATATTCTCTAACAAACGTGCCAGATTTAATAGGCATATAACACATAGATGATTATGTATATACGAATATAACAAAACAAAAGCCCAGAAATCCACAGTGCAAGTACTCAGTGTCTTGGCAGAAGCCAGAGCAACAAAAGAAAGCATTAAGGGTACGACAATGCAAGATTTAAGACGACATCAAACGCCACTGTCCTTTGAGGATTTAGGTATACGTTATCATAGGATCCACAATATGTCCGTATTTTGTGTTGACTCTGAATGAAAATATAATCCGTCTTAAAGTAGGTACAAACTGTGAACAAGAAATGCAACATTCACAGTTCTTAATCATCCAAAAGCACGCCTTCAACACAAACAATAATTACAGTGCTAAATAGAGGCAAAGCATGCGACACAACAGTCATGAAAGAGTTGATAACAGGGGCACTACCTTGGAACGGTCATTGGCAGTTTAAATATGTAGACTTTTTAATTATTGAGTTCTGCTCAACCCTGGGCTAGAGGGTGCGAACGGTAACAAGCATGTTCACTACGTTCAAGAACAGTCTCAATCAAACCTAGACTGCAATATGTTTTGTATTTATCGTGCTCGACCGTTTCCAAATTTCTCTTTCCATACTTTTTTAAGGTATAAAAGTGTACTTCAATGTTGCTATACCTTGTCCAAAGTTACAGTCAGGTCCATGCACCATCATTCCTCCCATTCCACTGGTACCCATCATTATCCCACCTGCAGCGTTGTTTGCATTTCCTGCATTTAAAGTGGGAACCATCATCATTCCACCTGCTGCGTTGTTTGCATTTCCTGCATTTAAAGCGGGAACCATCATCATCCCACCGGCAGCGTTGTTTGCATTTCCGGCATTTAAAGCGGGAACCATCATCATTCCGCCGGCAGCGTTGTTTGCATTTCCTGCAATAAAAGTAGGAACCATCATCATTCCAGATGTTGAACTGCCTTTTATTTAATTATGTGCAAGCAGGTTTTGAGTCAAACTGATACAGGATTATTAATTTGAGGTCCTTATTTTAATTCAAGTGTCCCTTTAATTAATATGACTTAGTAAATGATGTCACAAGAAGTGTCTTTAAACTATAATAATAAGCACACCGTTTCTGAACCTACTCACAACGAGGTATATGTATTGCTTAGATATTTTGAGAGTCCAATTTCTAATGACACAATGTAAACGGTTTTAGCCAGCCAGGCTAGACCCCGAAGATGGAAAGTCAAATTAAGAGTTACCAACTCATGCTTCGTTTTGCGCATAGTCAATCACGGGCGTTTTTCGAACCCGTGATTAAACATTTTCTTTTAATCGGCGCATATGACCTTTTTGTAGTGCTATTTTGCTATTGCTTGGCGGGTTTAATTTCTTTAACATTATAACAAAACAACATGTTAAATAATAACTATATAAAAAGGTATGTTGGTATAATAGCTACTGGTACAATAGATGTAGTCAATATCATCTACTTTTATGAATTTAATAGTCAAATAAATATGTTATGAATGATTTGAAAAATAAAAAACAATTAAAACAAAATCATTTAGATATACGTGGTTTAGACAACTGATTGCAATATGTAATGTACTTCAAATATCAACATACCACCATTCATGTTTCTAAGGACGTCATCCATCTTCAGTTTACCTGCTCTCATAATGTCATCAATAGTTCCGGTCATACCATTGGCGTTGACGTTCATGTTGGCATTCAAGTTGGCATTCATGTCGAATCTGTTGTTGCCCACATTCATGCCATTGGCGTTCGTGTTAACTCCATTGTTGTTGTTGTTGTTGTTGTTGTTGTTCATGTTGATATCGTTCATGTTCAAACCATTCATGTTCATGTTCAAACCATTCGCGTTCATATTCAAACCATTCATGTTCATATTCAAACCATTCATGTTCATACCGTTCATGTTCATGTCCAAACCATTGCCGTTAGCGTTTGTATTTACTCCATTTATAGCGTTACCGGAAAATATCTTTCTGAATCCGCCATTGCCATTCATATTTACCATGTTGAATGCATTCATGTCCAAGTTCAATGCAGCATTCATGCCATTGTTGTTGTTGTTATTGTTGTTGTTTATACCATTATTGTTGTTGTTGTTGTTGTTGTTGTTGTTTACTCCATTATTGTTGTTGTTGTTGTTATTGTTGTTGTTGTTGTTGTTAAAAGCCATGCTGTTAACTCCAGTCATCATCATCATGCCGTTACCGGAAGCTATGGGATTGACGTCAACAAAACCGTTTCCCATATTGACGAGATTACCGTTAACTCCGTTACCGTTAGCCAAATTTCCAATGTTGTTCATAGCTGCTATATTAGCAGCATTTGCGTTAATTGCAGCATTGGCAGCATTGGCAGCATTGGCAGCATTGGCGTTTCTCTTGGAGCCACCATATGAAGTTCCGAAGCTTGCAGAGCTTGCACCGTTGCCAGCATTTGTGTTCATCATATCGACCATCATACCTACAGGCACACCGGCAGCGTTCATGTTTGATGCACCGTTCATGGTTGCTGCGTCATTTGCCATCAGAGGATAGTAAGAGACCATGCCACCTAAAACAGTTCATAAGATTATTGTATATTGAAGATATAAATTGTAACGATTCTTTAAATCAAACACTTGTTTACTTATATCAATCGCATTTTAACCTGAAGAAACACACCTTTATATTAATTTCGCTCCAATATTTTATTTGAGCCAAGGTTTTTGCTGCATTTTCGGATACAATATAAAAAAACTGTGTAACTTTTTTATATAAATGATATGGTTCAGGTCAATGATGGCAGCCAGACATTATACGCATACTTAAACCGTTTAAATAGTATTGCTAACCGAGGCTCCATTAACAAGTTCTTAACAAATCGAACGTTTGATATATATTATTAATACATTCTGCATCGATGTTGGAAGAAACATCTGCCATAGTTCTGATGGCATTGAAAGTGCAGAACGTGAAATCCAATTGCGGTTTAAGCCTAAAGAACTTAATAATTTTTGAAAATGAAGAAAAAAATGATGAGCAATCATAATGTTGTTATCTTATTAATGTTGTCTTTTTAAATAATTTGTAAATTTGGCAATTCTTTGAACCTAGTTATAATTGTGCAGCTCTAATGAAACCACAGAAAGTTTGGAAACTTGCAGATGTTGCTTGTTAACAGAGTGACAAGCCTTCGTGCAAATTACCTGTGGGCATACCTCCAGCGTTCATGACTGCAGCTTCGTTTGATACCATTGACATGGTTGGAAAGTAAGGGACCATGCCACCTAAAAATGTAGCAGAACAATTTCTGAGATTATTTGTGAATAAAATGGTTAAAGAAAACCAGTGTACATTAACCAAATCAAACTCTTATTTAGCTAGTAGCTATGGCAGTTTAACTAAAGAAAGTGTGCATTTTAGTTTGAAGTGCATGTTCGAGTCAAAGGGTTATCTTGAATTTTCGTTCAATTTAGAGAGAACTTAAATTAATTATATTTGGAAAGAACATTATTTATAATAATGCTTATTTATGTTCTGGTCAACAGAAAATTTGGTTGTATTTAATTTGTTTTATAGTTACAGGAAAATTTGCTATAAATAATGTTTTCAACGCATATTTATATAAACTGATGGCCGAATTAAATAATATCACCATCAGTTCACTCTATTTATATGTTAGAAAGCTAGGAAATAAAAAACATGCATAACTTTACCTGCAACGTCACGGGTACCATCATGTAAAATATACTCACTGTTGGCCATCATCTGCTTCATAAAACCACCAGAAGACATCCCAGCGTTCCCAGCGTTCCCAGCCCCAGCGTTCCCAGCGTTCCCAGCGTTAGCTCCAGCGTTGCCACCAGCGTTGGCTCCAGCGTTCCCAACGTTAGCAGCATTACCGGCATCAACATCATCGGGAACCGTTGAAACGGCCCTGCAGTTAATTGTATTTTTAAAAACATAACGTTAATGATGACGTGGATGTGGACGTCGATAAGTAAGCAGCGAAATAAAATCGATGTCCAACATTGTGGAATGTTATGTCAGTATCAATTATTTTCATAAAAACTGAAACCACGTTTTTTAGAAAATAAATGTTTAAGTAATAGTGGATTAGTATATTGAACCTGCAACTGAATACAAAGATAACAGTTTCATCAGTACCCGAAACAGTCTTTAATAAATACTGATAATAGAGATCCTTTGGAAGCAACAAACACAACAAAGAGAATAAAGTAGCAGACTCGGTTTTATTGAGTCTGTTCATGAGAGGTAAGTAGTTACACCTCTCGCGATCCCTAGCACCGGCTTAAGCGTATTCAGACTTCAAAGCCACCTTTACTGGATCGTTGATCCCAAAGGACCGGTAAAAATAACACTACTGATTCGTAGCACGGGGAGACGTTTTACAGCCGCCACACTGCACTAAACGAACGCTAGTTTTAATGTTGATAAATACTGAGACGGGAGGTCCTGATAAGGCTGATATATGAATACTTTCATTTTTATTTATGGCTCATTACTATACCGTCTGTTTCCGGCAGCGTTTGCTCCGGCTGCGTTTGCGTTTCCACTATTTCCCATGTTTCCAGAGTTTGTACCCATGCTCATCAAGTTGATTGCTGCCATGCCTCCTGAAGGTTACAAAGTACATGTATTTCATGTGTTTCAAGTTATATGATTTTTATTTAACTGAACACCAACAAATCTTAAGGTTCTTCTTCTGGACATATTATTTTTAATTATGTTTAATCAAGTTCATTAATGTATTGTTAACACAATCGTTTTATATATAATGACTAAATACAATAAAAGGGATACATCGGAAACTGGGTTTCAATTATACTGAAAGAAATAAGTTTAGCACATAAATAACATTGTAAATCCCATTGAGCAGATGCATGTGCTTCAGCCGGCATTAACAATATAATTAACATAATTAACTAGAATATGCAGGACATTATTTTTAACGATATCTGCGAAAAACCTAGCAACATGTTTTAGTTTACCTGCTTTACAGAAATTATTATTTCGTTCTTATTTCAATATAAAGGGAGATAATTTTAAAATTGAAAACTGTGGTTCGTAATTTCATTATAATGACATGGTTAATGTCAATTGCTTTTTGCGTTTTTTAGCACACGAAATCCAGAACAGTTATTTCATAAATTTTAACCCTATTCTTGATACTATTCTTATTTTTAATGTGAAAAATGTTGTTTTATATAAATAGAAGATAACTCTGATACTTACTTTGAATCACACATAATAAGTGGAAAAACGAGAACACCTTCTGACAGTTATCAAATGCTTCACATTATAAAATAAACATTCTATTTCTTTAAGCTAGATATGCAAAGGACCATGCTAAAATTATTTCTTTCAGTATAGTTACTAAAAATAAGATTGACAGAATTAAAATAAAACTTAAAGAATAAAAATGTGTTCCTGAAGGAGGATGTATTGCTGTGTATCAACGCATATGAATGTCTTAAATACATAGCATACGTCCTTAAAAAGTGTAGAATTTAAACAAATCAAAATTCTAGAAGATGTGTGTCGACTTTGTCGAGATTTCCATAAGCAACACCTTATCAAAGAAAGAATGTGTCGAGAAAATTAAGAACCCGATCAACTTGTTTCAACTTTCATAAAAGTCTGACGAAAATAAACACACTAATACTCGTGTTTATGTAATATGCCAATGAATATATATTTCATTTGGACAATATGTCATTGAACCTGTCCTCGTCTGCACACTCACCTTTAGAAGCTTTAGGAAAGCCGCCACCAGAAGTAGCATAATGCATAGGCACAGCCATGGCGCCCACGGCGAATAATCCGCACAGCAACACGGGAAATCTCATCATTTTATGTCTGAAATAATAACGACAGAGTTATACCAGAATGGACACATAATAACAATATTACTAAAGTAACAGATACTTGTTTAGGTGTTATTAGTATGGCATACACGTTTCATTTTTAAACATAAAGGCTTTATATATATTTCGAATAATCATCCCATTCAGTAATGCTTAAACATAAATGCAAGTGCGTAAAATAATACTTGTAAACTATTATTTATACTTGTTAAATAGACGGAATTATAATGTATGTTTTTAAAACTCTTCTAAGTAAGTAAAACTGTCTATACGAGTCGTAAAGACAAATATATGGGCAATGTGTATTTATGAGAACAATGGTCCTATAGAAACTACAGCACCCAAACGCTATGGCACCGTAGATCCGCACTGTACCACAAACAAAGAGTAAATTAACTATACAATGAAAAAGACAATACATAACAGAACGATTGATGAAGACAGGGTTACCGTCTTGAAACGGTCAGTAGGCAATATGGCCCAATGATTAGCTTAAACCGATTTTAAGTGTACACAACATCGTCTATTATCCTGTTTTTCAGCGCTCAAATTGTAAATAAAAGTACATCCAATCAAAAGGAATTCTAACACATCCAGAGAAATTAGGAAATTTGTTGTGAAGATATATATAAAAAAAGTATAATTAGTAGCACCTCAAGATGTATTCAGAATTGTACAGAACAACCACAACAGCTGAGTCAAAGAGAAACCCAATCTAGGCTATGACCAGAAAACCCTAGAGACAACGGTTCATGTACAAACCTCCCCTTACAGGGTTTTAGTAGGTGCAATCATGGAGTGAGGTTTTCCGGTCATCGCACAAGAGAAAGGTGAAGCGTAGTGGTTGAATGTATAGGGGTCAATCACCAAACATGAAGTGCGCTGTAATACTAAAGGGTCGTATCCTTTTCTGACGAATTTCCTGATTTTGTAAAGTGGTCAGGAAATCCGTCAGACCCCTTTAATTTCAAAAGCTTATAGATCACATCTCCGTAAAATAACGGTTGTGATATTCCTAGTCGCAAAAATATGTTTAGGTTTGTGTTGTACTTTTCCAACAGGTTTAGAACTTTGAGAAATATTTACGTAGTTTATGATAACGAAACGCTTGCTGAAGAAGTTTACTTGTAATTACTTGATTACAATTAAAGCACACGTTCAAACGTATGTCATTAATTAAGAAGCTATTCAGCAAATAATGCTGATGTGCTGTTTTCATTTTCATAGCTTACATGGAGTAGATAAAAAGTAACAATCATGGCATATGTTTGCAGAATAAAATGTAGAGAAACTGGTTCGCCATATCTCTGGTTACATTGAGTCTAACTATTCCAACATCTACATTTCTCATCCAGTCTTTAGAAGAATCTCTGTACCAAAAACCGTAAATATTGAATACGCAAATAACATTGAATAAAAAGCAGTACCTTTGGTATGATTTTTCCCGTAATTATTCGAGGTCTCTGGAAACGTCAGATGGCCACCAGTTCAATAGTGACTTCATCTTTGTCTGTGATCTTTATATACTAGCCATTATGAACGTGACGACGAATTACATCACTCTCCGGCAATATTAAAAAATAATTATATAATTATCACTTAGCCTGTTACGAGTAATATAAACCCTTGTAGGTAATGACTTGACTGTATACGTTTGGCCGGTGTAGTATTAAAATGAATGTTGGTTGTGACATCAAAGCGTTGTTTGGTCTTTAAGCTAATGTTTATTGTGTTTCAATGTGCTCGACACGGGATGTGGTGTAAAACAAAAAAATAAATACAGACGTTTGTATTTTTACTTGATGCATCATTTCCGCGAGGAATGATAGTTCATAGACGTAATAATAAGTAAATGCATCATATATTGCGGAATGTGGTTTGGGTGATTAAAATCAAACCTTCTATATAAGCTGCCATAATGTCCGCAGAGGTCACGTCGGGTCGACTTTTGATTAAGCCAATCATATTTTAGCTTACAAAACTGTTTGGGTTTTGAAAATATCATTCTCACCATCTCGAAAGTTAAACCTGGTGAAACATAAACAGGAAAATAGCAAGTAATCTGAAGACTCCAAAAGATGTTAATCGTGTTTGTTTATTGAGACATGCTTCACAATTTGGAGTTTGTGTTAAATTGCTGGCAAGCATATACAATGAGTAGAAGTCAAACCCGAGTGTTTATTGCTGATGTTAAACCTCTTTTTAATCAACCGTATTATTTACAAATAACAGTAGCTGTCTCCGGCAGTATATTTATATCTCCCACCCTATTCATTTTTCTAGGGCATGTAACGATGTTAAAGATTTCAATTATTGAAATCAAGTTATTACAAGTTAACTTCTTCAGCAAGGTTATTCGTTATCAGGAACTACATCGATCTTTCTCAAACTTCTATCGCCGCAACGAAAACCTGATGGAGAAGTAAAACACCAATTTAAAATATTTTCTGCGACTAGAAATATCACAACT
>JAWPHD010014770.1:0-59206 GCA_037043455.1 Cyrtodaria siliqua | reverse complement strand
TGATTTGGTAACACAAAAAAAAGAAAAAAGAGAATATTTTCATTTAAGTAAGCAATCACAGGAAGCCTTCATAATAATGCTACAACATAGCAACACATCCTGGTTGTCTGGTGGCTATACCTTCATAATAATGCTACAACATAGCAACACATGCTGGTTGTCTGTCTGGTGGCTATACCTTCATAATAATGCTACAACATAGCAACAAATGCTGGTTGTCTGGTGGCGTTGTCTGGTGGCTATACCTTCATAATAATGCTACAACATTGCAACACATGCTGGTTGTCTGGCGGCTATACCTTCATATTAATGCTACAACATGGCAACACATGCGGGTTGTCTGGTGGCTATACCTTCATAATAATGCTACAACATAGCAACACATGCTGGTTGTCTGGTGGCTATACCTTCATAATAATGCTACAACATAGCAACACATGCTGGTTGTCTGGTGGCTATACCTTCATAATAATGCTACAACATAGCAACACATGCTGGTTGTCTGGTGGCTATACCTTCATACCCGTGCAAATGTTTGTTCCGTGTAATTCACTAATGCTTCTAAGGTCCTATTCATTCCTCTCAATGATTCATGTACCAATCCAACCATCTCTCCTAATCGTTTCATATCTATCTGTAGTAAGAGATAAGATGAATATTTAGATACACTAATACAATGATGCACACAAGGTGGCTGACTTTGCCGAGCCTAAAACTTATTTTCACAATAACGTAAAACCGCACAATTTTTATTTGAAAATTTAGATTATGACTTAATATTTAGTAGTAGTAGCTAAAAGTAGCTACGCCGATGAAAGAATTATCAAAGTCGGATGATAAAAAAAAAAAAGATATGGCCATTTAAATGTTGCTCTGAAATGGATATGAGAGCTGCCATTTTGTCAAGGCTTGAACTTCTTCTTTCAATCCTTCGTTTTCTTCTCATCTTTCTCTACATGGATATAAAAACATAAATAAAACAATGCTTTATTCATACTTAGGGCTGTTACAAATACACTAGAGGGTGAATACGTAATATTTATAGCATTATTTTATAACCTCAACACATGGACAGTCTCAGTTTGAAAGAACGTTTGTGTTGTAAAATTTACATGTTGTTGCGGGAGAATGACTTTAATTATGTCAAATTGAAATAACATTAATTTTGTAAATGTAGAAACATATCTATAAAAAAGAAATTAATTATTATTTGATAAAATGTATTTTTATACCTTCTCTTAATGTTGTAATTTCTTTCATTAATCTTTGATTTTCTTCTCTTATCTTCTTCTACATGGATATAAAAACAAAAAAACATAATTAAAACAATGCTTTATTCACACTTAGGGCTGTAACAAATACACTAGAGGGTGAGGTGAATAGGATACATTTATAGATTTGTATTGGGATAATTTTTAGCTTGACTATTCGAAGAATAAGAGAGCTTAAGTAATCACCCCGGCGTCGGCGTCCCACATCAAGGTTTGTGTGTAAGCTGTGTTTACAAGTCTATATCTCTTACATTTCTTATCATAGCACAACCAAATTTGTTCATGGGCTTCCTTATAGCAATTTTGGTTCCTGTAACCCATGGGCTCCCATGGAACCCAAATTATGATAGCCCATAAAATGTGTCCCATTTCACATCAAATTTTGAGTGTAAGCTGTGTTTACAAGTCTATATCTCTTACAATTCTTACCCTAGCACAACCAAATTTGGCCATTAGCTTCCTTATAGCATTATCGTAAGGGCTCCTTAAGTATATATAATTTTGGTTCCTCAGGCCCTGTTTTTATAAATAGTAACTTTGTCAAAATAAAAGTCCGAAGAGCTATTAATATCGATTTTTTTTTATATCATCCACAAATTTAAAAGGATCTGTTCTTGTCTTGGATGTCTTTTACTTTGTTCATCTTCTATTATAAGTGGACAATTTGATAGGGTAATGTTGTATTTCCTATTATAAGTGGCACATGAAAATGTACAATTTGACAGGTTAATGTTGTATTTCCTGTTATAAGTGGCAGGTGAAAATGCACAATGTTGTATTTCCATATGATAGTTTTCAAGAAAAAATTACTTCATTAACAGACCAAAAACATTTGAATTTTCGGCCCACATATATGGATGTTTGACCCTAAAATTTGAATTTTTGGTCATCAAATATTGATTTTTGGTCCCTCAATATGGATTTTGCCCTGATTTTGACCCTATGTCATGTACATGTCTTATGTACATTGGCACAAAACATACTGATTATCTGTAGGCAGATGAATTCCACTTATTGTGCCAAGAAATCTTCAGTGATTTCTCACCATCCTCGTACTGGCAGCACAGTTTGTTCAGTCGTTTTTGAAGGTTCACGCTTTTTTTTCTTAATTCCTTTGCAAATGGCTGTCCATTCTGATTTCTCCTTTGCAGATGGCTGTCCATTCTGATTTCTCTCTTTATATCCATATTCACCATTGTCTGGTCCTTATGCAGACATGAAATGACAGTCCACAAACAAGGGTTATTGCGTCTCGCCATCTTCCGGAATGCATTGTTCCAACTCTCGCAGATGTTGTGTGATTGTCGTCGATCATTGCGTCGTGCAAATTCCATGTGGGTGGAGGATACATGTGTGGTGTTCTTCTCATACTCCTAATACTACCATTGGTCCCTATGATAGATCTGAACCCCCACAGACGCATATTTGTCAAAATAGCCCCATATGAGTTATACACATTCTGGTGCATTTTCCGTTGTATCATTCATCCCAATTCCAACATCATCCACCGGCAAAAATGACAAACCATCAATCATGCCTTTGAATTGCTTAACATCATCACTATCATGATAGGTCATTGCTAGTCCTTCATCTTGTACTTTCCTCCATGTACGGGGGCGTCCGTGGCTGAGTGGTTAACGTCTCTGACTTGAAATCACTTGCCCCTCACCGCTGTAGGTTCGATCCCTCAGGGGCCTAGGATCTTTATGTGAGGAAGCTATCCAGCTGGCTTGCGGAACGTCGGTTCTACCCAGGCGCCCACCCATGCACGAAAATTGCCCAGAGGGGCACCTGGGGTCTTTCTCCTCCAATGGAAGCTGGAAAGTCGCCATATGACCTTAGCTGTTGGTGCGACTATAAAATCCAATTCAATCAATCAATCAATCCTCCATGTACTTTGTGTGAGGTTCTAGAAGCACCCTTATTTCAACATTGCATAAGAAAAATGTTCGGCAAAGTCAACAATCTCTGTCATGTCATCACTAACCCAAGAACTAGCTGGTATTGTGGAGGAGGGACTGTATACATTAACACTGAACAAGCATTCAGCTAAAAACACTGACTTACTCACCTTTACCCACTCTGACAGGCAAACGCGACGGCTTCGACATGGTAGTGTGTGTGAGAGGTGGTGTGTGATGGACCTGGACCTGGTTTGGATACTAAGAATGTTAAATGGAAAAAGTATCTCAAACGGTTTTCTTTAAAATGAGCGGCAACTGTTTATCTTATACAATTTATAGTTCATAAGGTTCACAACTCTAGCTGAAAGTATCAAAGAGCCAGAACTCGTGTCAATATATACTAGAATTAGATTATAACAGATTTTGACCTACATTTTAAAAATATATATATTGACAACTAATTTGGGCACAGAAATCAATTCGCTCATATATTATAGTGTTGAAAGTATAATAAAATGCCGATAATACTTGACAACATAGGCTACCGTTTAACAGACTCGACCTGTGTTTTGATACCAGACATTCACACGTATATAAACAGGTTATCTCTAACTCTGATCCTAAAAATGCACAGAACCCTCTTCTCTTCTAGGTCATATAGGTGAAACTGCAAGTCCCATAACTCATCCACTATTTCTAGAATTAATTTTGATCGTAAACAAACTTGGCCTTTATTTTGATACTAGAATGCTAGATATTTGCATCACATATGGACGGAATATCACAGGTGTTCTTTAAAATGAGCGGAAACCAATGTGGGAAGGAATGACATGGCGCTATCCTCCAGTTTGACTCGTTGGGGATTAATAATTTCTTTGAGTGTCCTCAAAATACTCCGATGGTACTTTATATTAATACGTGGGGAAGGTGGTTTCTGGAGCTCGACTTCTGGCCGTGTCGAAAAATAACCTGAACAACAATGAAACATATAATAAAAACCTTATCAACATTTTAACAATGATGTCAATTGTATTACAATTAAATTCTCAGAAGTTCTTAAATGACTAACAGTTGACACTAAAAGACTTGCTGTCAGAAAAACAACACATGAGAATTTTATCTACAGTTTAATGACATTTAGCAATTTAACAGTGCCCTTGTATTAAATTTCAATCCTAAAGCAGTGACATTTAATAATTAATAAAATTATTTATATCAATATATAAAAATAAAATGTCGCCCCAAAATATAACAGTAACAGCATTTTTAAATCTAGAAAAATTACTAGAGCAGTGACAGTGTAACAAAATCTGTAGCAGTAGAATGAAGAAGCGGAATTATAATTTAAATGTATGGACGTGAACCACACCCAGATATAAATACAGATAAAATATTGAAGTATATACATTCCATGGTCAAATGCACCTTCTGCGCCTTCAGCTTGCCGGGCATCTGCAATGCTGTAATATATAAACGCACATTTTAAATATACTACTCAAAATTGACCATGGTCAAAATCATCTGCCACTTATCCTGGAGTCGATACAACTTCATCTGTGATGCTGTAATATATAAACACATTTAAAAAGGTTTTCCTTCCTAGTCTATGTTTTGCACGACACCTGGACGATAGAAAAATCATTGACATATTGTACACGGAGGAAGACCTTCCGATTACTGCAGTAAAATGCAATATTACATTCAGCATTAACATTGCCTCGAGAATAATTGTCTATGAACAATAAAGTATATTTAAGTAAACACTCCAGGTGGTCCAAGTGGTTCACTTCTTTGTTTGGCGGGCTGCCTGGAACAGTGAACATTTTGATGATTACAAAACGAATGTCAGGAACCAGGTAATGGTTACTAGTAATTGATTGTTTTTGTTGATGTTTTCTTTTTCTTGCGTTTTTTTGCTCGTCTGGCCGAAGGCTTGTGAACACTCTAGCACCTTCATTTATTATTTGATGTTTACCAAACTTGCACAGATTGTTTCTTGGTTGGGATATTGAACATCAAGTTTGGTTTTGTTAGTCTCTTTAGTTGCGGAGTATGCAAGTAAATGGTGCAGTTGTAAGACTTAATGGGCAATAACTCCAGTATTTAATATCAGATTTTTTAACCAACTTAGATATTGCAATTCACCAGTCAAATGGAACACCTGGAACTGGCCTGATAGGGTGTCTGTACTCTGAAATACAAGCAACACAATTTAATTTGTCTTTGTACTTTGAAGGCCCATTAAAATCTTCTAAAGAAGCAGACATTTTATATCATTACTCCAACAACAGTTTCCATCCGATTGAAATGAAACTTGTCTTTGAAACATGAATTTGACATGCCCATATTCTTGTGATGATTTAACAAACTTACTTATTCCAATAACCAGTCAAATGGACCATCCGGGACAGGCCTGATAGGGTGTCTGTACTCTGAAATACAAGCAACACAATTTAATTTGTCTTTGTACTTTGAAGGCCTATTAAAATCTTCTAAAGAAGCAGACATTTTATATCATTACTCCAACGACAGTTTCCATCCGATTGAAATGAAACTGGTCTTTGAAACATGAATTTGACATGCCCATATTCTTGGAGCTGTACACTGTGATGATTTAACCAACTGACTTATTGCAATTCACCAGTCAAATGGAACATCTGGAACTGGCCTGATAGGACGTCTGTACTCTGAAATACAAGCAACACAATTTAATTTGTCTTTAACATTATAGGTTTATTTCAAGAAAGAACAGCATATTATCGGAAGTGATTTTTTATTCTAATATCTCCAAACTCCATATGTTTGAATGTTTTCATATCTGACCCCAATATATATCTAACATGTCAGACATGTATCTCTTACCCAAGTTACAATTAGTCCCATAACCACCAAAACTCATTCAACTAGAATATCCTTTCTGTAATATATGAAGAAATCATTATCATTACTGAAGATGTCTCACTGCATAGTTAGTCTAGATGGCTCCCCATCTTGCCACCTGGGTCACAGTATCTGATCTATAAATTCTTTATATAATAAAACAATGTAAGTCATCGCATTTGCTAATGCATAGCATAATTATAGACTAAACTGGATATTATTTAAAACTAGACATCTCTATTTAAAGTAGTTATCCAGCCAACAACATGCAAATTTACAACAAATGTAAATCGTTTCTATTAAAAAGCTTACAAACCATAAGGTATACATGTAACTTACACATGTTGAAAATCTGAACTCTAAAACTATAACCACCTAAATCGGTCAGGCAAAAATCACCCTATCATGCTCCAGTTGTGAGTTACCAACTCTGAATTCATTTTACACATACTCCATTGCAGTTATTTAAAGAAAGAGTGTAACTATTATTAGATAAAATGTATTTTTAGCTCTACTGATCAGAGATCAGCAGAGCTTATGCCGTGGTGCGGCGTCCGTCGTCCGTCTGTCTGTCCGTCCGTCTGTCCGTCCGTCTGTCCGTCCGTTAACTTTTATTTGTAGCGACTACTCCTCTGAAACTACTGGATGGATATTCATAAAACTTTACAGAAATGTTGCCCATGAAGTCTAGTTGATCCTAGCAAAAATTCATGTTGATGTGAAATCCAAGATGGCCGCCAAAGCTAAAAATAGATTTTTTAAATTCAAGTTTGTAGCGACTACTTCTTGAAAACTATAAGTGATATTGATATGGGACTTTTTCTTAAATGATCAGCATGACATGATGTTGGTCCTTGTCGAAAATCGGTTTGATTCGACGTTAAACATGGCTGCCAGCGGCCATCTTTGTTTACATAGAGTTATATAATGAAAACTTGTAGCGACTACTCCTCTGAAACTACTTGACGGATTTTCATGAAACTTCACAGGAATGTTGCTCTTGATGTCTAAATGATCCTAGCAAAATTTCAGGTCGGCCGGAAATTCAAGATGGCTGCCACGGCTAAAAAAAAATTTCATAATACAAGTTTGTAGCGACTACTTCTTGAAAACTATAAGTGATATTGATATGGGACTTTTTCTAAAATGATCAGCATGACATGATGGTTATCCGAATCGAACATTATTTTGATTCGACATTAAACATGGCTGCCAGTGGCCATCTTTGTTTACATAGAGTTATATAATGAAAACTTGTAGCGACTACTCCTCTGAAACTACTTGACGGATTTTCATGAAACTTCACAGAAATGTTGCTCTTGATGTCTTATTGATTCTAGCAAAATTTCAGGTCGGCCTGAAATTCAAGATGGCCGCCATGGCTGAAAATAGATTTTCAAAATACAAGTTTGTAGCGACTACCTCTTGAAAACTATAAGTGATATTGATATGGGACTTTTTCTAAAGACATGATGTTGGTCCTTGTCGAAAATTGTTTTGATTCGACGTTAAACATGGCTGCCAGCGGCCATCTTTGTTTACATAGAGTTATATAATGAAAACTTGTAGCGACTACTCCTCTGAAACTACCTGACGGATTTTCATGAAACTTCACAGGAATGTTGCTCTTGATGTCTAATTGATCCTAGCAAAATTTCAGGTCGGCCGAAAATTCAAGATGGCCGCCACGGCTAAAAATAGATTTTTAAAAAATAAGTTTGTAGCGACTACTTCTTGAAAACTATAAGAGATATTGATATGGGACTTTTTCTAATATGATCAGCATGACATGATGTTGGTCCTTGTCGAAAATCGTTTTGATTCGACGTTAAAATGGCTGCCAGTGGCCATCTTTGTTTACATAGAGTTATATAATGAAAACTTGTAGCGATTACTCCTCTGAAACTACTTTACGGATTTTCATAAAACTTCACAGGAATGTTGCTCTTGATGTCTTATTGATCCTAGCAAAATTTCAGGTCAGCCGGAAAATCAAGATGGCCGCCACGGCTAAAAATAGATTTAAAAAAAATAAGATTGTAGCGACTTTTTCTAAAATGATCAGCATGACATGATGGTTATCCGAGTTGAACATTATTTTGATTCGACGTTAAACATGGCTGCCAGTGGCCATCTTTGTTTACATAGAGTTATATAATGAAAACTTGTAGCGACTACTTCTCTGAAAGTACTTGACGGATTTTCATGAAACTTCACAGAAATGTTGCTCTTGATGTCTAATTGATCCTAGCAAAATTTCAGGTCGGCCGGAAATTCAAGATGGCCGCCACGGCTAAAAATAGTTTTTCAAAAATCAAGTTTGTAGTCACTACTTCCTGAAATCAAAATCAATCAGTAGAGCTTCAAGGTCATTGACCTCTTGTTATACCTTCTCTTAATGTTGCTATTTCTTTTTGTAACATTTCGTTTTCTTCTCTTGACTTCTTCTACATGGATATAAAAACAAAAAAAACATAATTAAAACAACGCTTTATTCACACTTAGGGCTGTAACAAATACACTAGAGGGTGAATACGTAATATTTATAGCATTATTTTATAACCTCAACACATGGACAGTCTCAGTTTGAAAGAATGTTTGTGTTGTAAAATTTACATGT
Source organism: Cyrtodaria siliqua (assembly GCA_037043455.1). Classification (NCBI taxonomy): domain Eukaryota; kingdom Metazoa; phylum Mollusca; class Bivalvia; order Adapedonta; family Hiatellidae; genus Cyrtodaria; species Cyrtodaria siliqua. The sequence continues at coordinate 50,531 of JAWPHD010014770.1, read as the reverse complement.
TGTTGGCGGGAGAGTGACTAATTATGTGAAGTTGAAATAACATTAATTTTATAAATGTAGAAACATATCTATAAAAAAGAAAGAGTGTAACTATTAATAGATAAAATGTATTTTTATACCTTCTCTTAATGTTGCTATTTCTTTTTGTAACATTTCGTTTTCTTCTCTTGACTTCTTCTACATGGATATAAAAACAAAAAAACATAATTAAAACAACGCTTTATTCACACAAGGCTGTAACAAATACACTAGAGGGTGAATTTGATACATTTATAGATTTGTATTGGGATAATTGAAAAATTACCTGTAGCGTTCTCCAGCAGTGGCATGTAGAAATCTTCATGTACAACATGTTTTAGAGTTGAGTGGACAAGTAAGAGGGAAGGACGGATGGACATACATACATAATGACATATGGATGGACATACGGATGAGGCGGCAACTATATGCTCCCACAAACATTTCTGGAAACATCATAAACGTGCCAAGTAGTTGATAATGTTAATTCACAGAGTGTCAGTGGTATGCATGAAGAAAGGTCAATCATGGTATCCAATTCAGACAGGGAAATTCCAACCCTTAGTATAACATTATTTCAACCTTAGCAGAACCTCATTTCCACAAAAAGCAATTATACCTCGTGTTGGATAACCCAAACAATATTTTATGTTAAACATGGCAGCAGGTAAGTCCTGGGCAATGACAATGACATGAAAAACATTACATGAAGTCATTGTGTAAATAAACTTACAAAAAGTTGACTGTTGGTGACAAATCCATTATGGATAACCAGTTCAGATAGTGATAAGAAAATTCCAACCCACAATATAACTGTAGAGCCTTGGTTCCAAAAAAAATAATTTGGAATTCACGAACTTCACTGGATACCCTTAATTCCATGTATACTTACCCAACCTTCTGCGGGGCTACCCTGCCACGCCTTGCTGTGAAAATGTTGTGATGCTGGTTGTCGGCGGCCCGCTGGTTGTCATCTGAAACATTTCTACAAAATATTATTTTAACAAGAGCCAACACAATGGAATGAACACTAATGCTTTTCTTATCCAAGTGAATACTGTTTTATCATATATAGTTTCGCAATTTCAATGATAATAATTATAATATGACTAGTAGGGCTAATATGACTTGGTCTGCTAGACCTTACCCAGAGATTTTAAAGGCGGGAGAAGTGGAACAACCAAATCAAAATTAAATTATTTTTTTTAAGCCATTTGGAAGATGGTATGCATATGACGGTGAACATGGAACCTTCAATGTGGTACGTATTTTCATACCATTCCATGGCCAGCGGCATAATATTTGGCCCCAGTTTCTAATCAAATGCTTTGCCCTAAATAAGAAAAAGAATGGGTAAAATAAACAAAAGGGAATTTAATTGGGAGCAAATAGTATGAACCCTGCTTATCACATTACTAAGTAGCAGTCTCTTTGATTTAATTAAAAAAACAGACCACATAATTTTATCTTAAGTGTGATTAAACAATACCCAGAGACTTTAAAGGCGGGAGAAGTGGAACAACCAAATAAAAATAAAAATAAAAAATTTAAGCCATTTGGAAGACGGTATGCATATGACGGTGAACATGGAACCTTCAGTTTGATATTTTCATACCATTCCATGGCCAGCGGCATATGGTCCCAGTTTCTGATTGGTTCAGTGATAAAAACTGGACGAATGAAACCATTTAATTTAAAGCTCATTACATTCTCAGAACACACTGAGGTTTTACTGAACATTGAGTAATGAGGTACTTGAAACCTAGAAACACAAAACTCTAATAATAAAATAATGCTAAAATGATTGAATAGACTGTTGAGTGGTCACAAGTATCCAGTATGAACTGATTAGCAGCTGCTGCTCACCTTAAGGACTACTGTGCCAGTTATCAATCTATCCCTCCCAGCACAGTAGGTAAAAATGTCAAATAATAAAACAGAAACAATAGATGTTGCTCTCCTACTGCACTGGTTATCAATCTAACCCTCCCAGCACAGCAGAAAAGAAACAACAGATGATATAACTTCATACATTTTTACTGATTATGCCAGTATAAACTGAATGATAATTATATTAAAGGGACACATGGCAATCTTGAAGTGTTTAAAATGGGTGACTCGAATTTTATATCCAGTACCATTTTTAGCTCTACTGATCAGAGATCAGCAGAGCTTGTGCCGTAGTGCGGCGTCCGGCGTCCGTCCGTCGGTCTGTCCGTAAACTTTTATTTGTAGCGACAACTCCTCTGAAACTACTAGATGGATATTCATGAAACTTTACAGAAATGTTGCCCATAAAGTCTAGTTGATCCTAGCAAATATTCATGTTGATGTGAAATCCAAGATGGCCGCCATAGCTAAAAATAGAGTTTTAAAATACAAGTTTGTAGCGACTACTTCTTGAAAACTATAAGTGATATTGATATGGGACTTTTTCTAAAATGATCAGCATGACATGATGTTGATCCTTGTCAAAAATCGTTTTGATTCAACGTTAAACATGGCTGCCAGCGGCCATCTTTGTTAACATAAGAGTTATATAATAAAAACTTGTAGCGACTACTCCTCTGAAACTACGTGACCGATTGTCATGAAACTTTACAGGAATGTTGCTCTTGAGGTCTAATTGATCCTAGCAAAATTTCAGATCTGCCAGAAATTCAAGATGGCCGTCACAGCTAAAAATAGATTTTTAAAAAATAAGTTTGTAACGACTACTTCTTGAAAACTATAAGTGATATTGATATGGGACTTTTTCTAAAATGATCAGCATGACATGATGTTGATCCTTGTGGGAAATTATTTTGATTCGACGTTTAACATGGCTGCCAGTGGCCATCTTTGGTTACATAGAGTTATATTGTAAAAACTTGTAGCGACTACTCCTCTGAAACTACTTGACGGATGTTCATGAAACTTCACAGAAATGTTGCTCTTGATGTCTAGTTGATCCTAGAAAAATTTCAGGTTGGCCGGAAATTCAAGATGGCCGCCACAGCTAAAAATAGATTTAAAATAAGTAAGTTTGTAGCGACTACTTCTTCAAAACTATAAGAGATATTGATATGGGACTTTTTCTAAAATGATCAGTATGACATGATGTTGGTCCTTGTCGAAAATTTGACGGATTTTCATGAAACTTCACAGAAATGTTGCTCTTTATGTCTAATTGATCCTAGCAAAATTTCAGGTCGGCCGGAAATTCAAGATGGCCGCCACGGTTAAAAATAGATTTTCAAAAAACTAGTCTGTAGCGACTACTTCCTGAAATCAAAATCAATCAGTAGAGCTTCAAGGTCATTGACCTCTTGTTACTTTTACCCTGGTCACATTCAAATAAATCAATTTTTAGAACATAATCCTGTAAGGCTATGACAATTTATTTTGCAACAAGATACAAAAAGATGAATTTAACAAAATATTCAAAAGACCATAATTTAGTCAAAATATCATTGAACCAGACAACACCATTGAAAAACTCCACTTCATACTGAACTGTCTTATCAAAACAATTTTGTTAAAAATCCCAATCAAGGTGTAGTGGAGAAATAGCCGGTATAAAATTTGTCTTTGAAAATATTTAAAGGGTCATAACTCGATCAAAGATTATTACACCGGAATGAAATTAACTTTTATATACATGTTTGAAATCCACATTTCTAATGTGTCACTGTCTGATGTGTGACCTACACCGTGTGTGACCTACACCATTAACTGACATGTCTGGTGTGTGACCTACACTGTGTGTGACCTACACCATTAACTTGTGTGTCGCTTCATTCTTCAGCTTCCCTCTCTAAGCCTGTGATCACTAATGGCAGACACTTTTGTGTCGCTTCATTCTTCAGCTTCCCTCTCTAAGCCTGTGATCACTAATGGCAGACACTTTTGTGTCGCTTCGTTCTTCAGCTTCTCTCTCTAAGCCTGTGATAACTAATGGCAGACACTTTTGTGTCACTTCATTCTTCAGTTTCCCTCTCTAAGCCTGTGATAACTAATGGCAGACACTAAGTCTTGTGTGTCGCTTCATTCTTCAGCTTCCCTCTCTAAGCCTGTGATCACTAATGGCAGACACTTTTGTGTCGCTTCATTCTTCAGCTTCCCTCTCTAAGCCTGTGATCACTAATGGCAGACACTTTTTTGTCGCTTCGTTCTTCAGCTTCTCTCTCTAAGCCTGTGATAACTAATGGCAGACACTTTTGTGTCACTTCATTCTTCAGTTTCCCTCTCTAAGCCTGTGATAACTAATGGCAGACACTAAGTCTTGTGTGTCGCTTCATTCTTCAGCTTCCCTCTCTAAGCCTGTGATCACTAATGGCAGACACTTTTGTGACGCTTCATTGTTCAGTTTCCCTCTCTAAACCTGTGATAACTAATGGCAGACACTTGTGTGTCGTTTCATTCTTCAGCTTCCCTCTCTAAGCCTGTGATCACTAATGGCAGACACTAAGTCTTGTGTGTCGTTTCATTCTTCAGCTTCCCTCTCTAAGCCTGTGATCACTAATGGCAGACACTAAGTCTTTTGTGTTGTTTCATTCTTCAGTTTCCCTCTCTAAGCCTGTGATCACTAATGGCAGGCACTTTTGTGTCGCTTCATTCTTCAGCTTCCCTCTCTAAGCCTGTGATCACTAATGGCAGACACTTGTGAAGCATTCGAGTGGCATTGTCATTTGAAAGCCATCCTGTTGTAGCTTCAGTTTGGGATCTACCATGATGGTCTAAATAAATAAAATAAATAAATACAAATATGTATAACCCGTATTAATATGGTTATATTGATAATATTAATCTTTATTCAAGTTTGAATAAAAATAATTCAATAATTCTGCTGTCGACCATACATCCAATTTTAATTTCTTTCCTCTTGCTTAGGCCGGAGTTTTTTTATTTTTTTGTTCCTGAGATTTTGCGACATAAAATGTCCGCAGGAGGAGGAAAAAAACAAAACAAAAATACATACAAAAAAAAAATACTTGTAAACTACAGTACAGCTCATGCGAAACCCCGGATGTTCGCTGAGGGTGATACTGACCTCGAGTAAGGTGACCTGTTGTTGTGATAGCTCCTCCTTCTCCTTCACGGCATTATAATCTGCTGTATACTCGAAATGTCTTCTTCTGCAAAATCCCGCTGTAAAGTATATAATCAGTCTAATCAGTGTTTGCACACTATTTTCCACTCCATTGACAAGTGCCAGCACATGAATCTGGCAAACAGTGTAGACCCTGATCAGATGTGCATGCTGATCAGGGTCTATGCTAGTTGTAAAGGACAGTTGTATGTCAGAAGGATTTCTTTTTTTTTTGTGGCAATGTATTCAAGTATATATTAATGCAATTCGACATGAATGACACAACACAATGAACACACATAATATTAATAGGTTGGTGTCGATGAATTGTTGTTTTACAACTTAGCGGCTTGTATATTAACACTTTCAACCTGATACCCGGTGAAATTCTGTTCTTGTCTTTAAGAACTGTTCATGAACTGCTCTAAAACATTAAGAACAGTTCTTGATCTGTTCTTGATCATCACTGATTATTGTTTTTGTACATTTGTACATTTTAAGATGTTCTAGAACATTTTTAAGAACAGTTCTTGACCATTTCACGCACACAAATGGTTCTTAAACTGTTCTTGAAATGTTCTGGAATAAATTTAGAACCGTTTCAGAACTTGTATCAAAAGGACATGTTCTTAAAGTGTTATAATATCATTCTTAAACAATATCAGGAACAATTTAAGAACCGTTCAGGAATGGACATGTTCTTAAAGTGTTCTAATACCGTTCTCAAACAATATCAGGATTAATTTAAGAACAGTTCAGGAACTATAAATGTTTAAAATAATTAAAACAAATGTAAGAACTAATTAAGAACACTTTAAGAACCCTTGATGTTCCTAAACTGTTTTTCATTTGTTCTTGAAATTGATAAAGAACTAATTAAGAACAGTTTAAGAACATGACTGTCTTGAAATCGGGTTAGAGTACTGTCCCTTTGTTTCCAGCACCATGTGAATGACATTTATAATTAAATTTGGAAATCTGATAAATTTGAGAATAACAGATTAAAGTTGAATATTTCAAAATGAATTGGAACATAAGGTAAGAATACATGAAGTACATTAATAATAAGTCCTTTTTTTTCAACAAAACCTGCACAATAACAGTATTAATAAGCAAATTGTTGGTGTAAAGAGTGGTGTGGTAAGGTAATATTCAGTCTGAATTGACCATGATGGTACTATGATTTTGATAGATGTTAACCCAGGTTAATGATGGTCAACCATGGTTATTAGACCATGGTTCTGAAACAAAACGTGTAAAGGGAAATTTTGGAAAAAATAAGAAAAATTAATTTGTGTTATAGTTTACAAGAAATTTACAATCAACAATCTGAACTTGTTTATATGCATATGTGCTGGATATACCATTCTAAAAATAAAGTTTCATTCATGAACTGTTCTTGAACGGTTCTGGGATACTTGTTCCAAGAACTGTTCATGAAATGTTCTTTATCTGTTCTAGAACAGTTCAGATACAGTTCTTGAACCTTAAATGAGACAAAATTTCTGGAACTATCATTCTTGAACCATTCAAGAACAGAAGTTCTAGAAGAGTTCTTGAACGGTTCTGGGATAATTATTCAAAAACTGTTCATTAAATGTTCTTCATCTGTTCTAGAACAGTTCTGATACAGTTCTTGAATGTTAAATGAGACAAAATTTCTGGAACTATTTATTCTTGAACCATTCAAGGATAACTGTGTCATTCCACCTTTATTCAACATTTTTCAGCCTCAGATTTTCTCTTTCTTGCCATTTTTACAAGCAGAAAGAAAGAACAGTTTTCCCAAACATGTACTGTGTTTGGGAAAACTGTAACAAATGGACAATGCCTCATGCACACTGTATGTTTTTTGTGGTTTTGTTTGTAAATTATTGAACCGTAAAGTTTCAGGTATACTAATGATCATTTACACAAGAAAGCAGTATTTATTAAACCTTAAATATTATACAACCTTACGGAAATGTTATGTTATGTTTATAAGTTAAAACTCTAATATAAGAATGTTGTTAATTAATGAATGGTGCTAACATTGCAACACTTACAGCTTAGGCCATATCAGGTTGGAATTAGGATTGGTGACAGGAAACAGGAAAATAATGATGAGGATGATTACTGGAAATAAATCTTCTCGATTTCCATTTGATTCCAAACCATGGTTTTCAGATTTCAGTTTTAATGGGGGAAAGGGAACAACAGTTGTCTAATTCTTCAGCAGGCCTAGCTGTAAACTGAGACTATCATCAGGAACAGCAACATAACACTGTGTGCCAAATGATAAAACTGCAATATTGATGAAATAGCCCAATTAGGACCATCTGCATGCAGAGCCCTGTTAGGAGTCAGTCTGTAAACAAAATTGGGTTTCAGTTCTAAACAAATTGTTTTCCATTCCCATAACTTTGAAGCCGTTCAGGATAACATGACAACATTATGGGTAGACTGTCCATGGTGAAAAGATAGCCCCTATTTATTTTGGGGTCACTTGGTCAAAGGTCAAGGTCTCCATTACCCGATAAGGATAATCTTGTTTGTAAGATGACTCTGTAACCATGTTTATCAAGTTCCATTGATGAGAGGAGGACACCTAATCATCTGTGGGTTGATAGATTAACGATCAAGGTCACCATGACCCAATCCTGAGCAGTATTAAAAAGATTAGTTCCCTTGATCCAGTAGATAGAACTGTAGACTTGAAACCTGAGGACCTGGGTTCAACTCTTGTTGATGCCACTAAGTTTTCTTTAGTGTGTTCCTTGGCAAGACACTTTCCCTTTGCCTCATCCTTTAGATAAGGACAGAAACTGGGCATTCCCCTGTATTGGAGTGTATCCTCCCCTGTATTGGAGTCTATCCTCCCCTGTATTGGAGTCTATCCTCCCCTGTATTGGAGTCTATCCTCCCCTGTATTGGAGTCTATCCTCCCCTGTATTGGAGTCTATCCTCCCCTGTATTGGAGTCTGTCCTCCCCTGTAGTGGAGTCTATCCTCCCCTGTAGTGGAGTCTATCCTCCCCTGTATTGGAGTCTATCCTCCCCTGTATTGGAGTCTATCCTCCCCTGTATTGGAGTCTATCCTCCCCTGTATTGGAGTCTATCCTCCCCTGTATTGGAGTCTAGCCTCCCCTGTATTGGAGTCTATCCTCCCGTGTATTGGAGTCTATCCTCACCTGTATTGGAGTCTATCCTCCCCTGTATTGGAGTCTATCCTCCCCTGTATTGGAGTCTATCCTCCCCTGTAGTGGAGTCTATCCTCCCCTGTATTGGAGTCTTTCCTCCCCTGTATTGGAATCTATCCTCCCCTGTATTGGAGTCTATCCTCCCCTGTATTGGAGTATATCCTCCCCTGTATTGGAGTCTATCCTCCCCTGTATTGGAGTCTATTCTCCCCTGTATTGGAGTCTATCCTCCCCTGTATTGGAGTCTATCCTCCAAGCACATTAAAGAACCATAGGAATCTATTCATTAGTAAGAGGTGGGCAGGTTCCCAGATTCCTATATATGTATCATTCCCATCTATCTGGGGCATCTCTGAATTCCCTATTATGAGCTGTATCAGTTAAATCTGCACTTTCAATTGATTAGTTTACTTTTATTTTTAAAGAGACCTTTGAAGTCACCATCAATCCAATTACATTGTCTATAATAACAATAAACAAGAAACACCCAACTATCATCATCAATCGCTTTAACAGATATATGTTGTACAAATCAATGAACCAATGTTTTTTGCTCACCTTCGTGCTCAAGACAAAGTGCTCAAGGATGAGCTATTGTGATTGCCCTTCGTCTGTCGTCCATCCATGTGTCCGTCCACAATTTGCAACAACTTCTCCTCTGTAACCGCTTTCAATTTTGAGGAAACTTCACAGAAATTATCCTTGGATGGTCTTCTCTCAAGAATGTTCAAACTATGCAAATCCATACAGAACTCTGGTTTCAATGACAACCGAAAAAAAAGCTGAAATTCTTCTTGTCTGAAACTGCTTGATGGATTTTACAATAATTTCCCAGAAATGATGTTTGGGTGGACCTCTACCAAGATTGTTGAAGCGGGGTTGATTCATCAAAAAACATGGCTGCCAGAGAGTGGGACTTATTTTTGGTATACTTCTATAAAACTTTAATAATCTTCTTGTCTGAAACCACAAGGCTTGAATCAGATAGTTTGCATGTACTACCATCATCTAGTGATCATAGACAAAGTTTGTAGAAATCTTGAACCTGGGGTAAATGTATGTTGTATGTATTGCATCAAGTTTGTTGAAATGGAGAACCAAGTGGTCAAAATTTGTCCCATCCTAAGATCCTGTTTGTCATAAGTTTTCATTTGGATCCTAAAGAAAACCTAATAACAGCTGTGTTTAGTGCGTTTCATTGGTTCAATTTTCTTCAGGTGAGCAATATAGGGCCATCATGGTCCTCTTGTTTGTATGCATGTTTGAATTAAATGAACGATGCAAATAGGGTTGCCTGTACCTACATCGTCCTGATTTGTAAACAAATACTCCAGGGCACGAAAATTCTACTCTTCATGACAAGTGCTCTGGACGAGTAAAAGTTCAGATGATTCTATAATTATCAATTTAACCATTCAAATATTATGTAGGACGAGAAACTCAGAAATTAATTTTCCTGCTCTGTACTCATTTCATGCAATGAACGGAAACCCTATTGATTTTTGGGTTCAGTAGGTCATAGCATGGACATGACAATCAAATGGACATACACATTCTGCATGATAACTCTGGAAGTGTAACATCTACACTTATGAACACTCTTGGAACTTCATAGGTACCTAGAGGATCCTAAACTATTTCCCATTTCATATAAGATTTATGAAACGAGTTATGAATTATTTTAATTTTAACGAGCCTTTTGACGAGTTAAAATTAAAAATAATTCATAAAGAGTTTCATAAATCTTATATGGAATGGGAACGAGTTTAAGATCCTTTTTATTACATTGCAGTCAAATAAGTAAAAAATAATTCAGATGGACATAGAACCGCCACGACGTCAGACATGCTTCAGCGCCAAAATGTCATAAAATATGTGACGTAACGTTGTGTATAAAAGAGTTTGAGATTTACCTCTCTACAAAATAGCAATTTACGTCAAATTTTAACAAACCAACAACGTTTTGTATAAGTAATAGATAGAGTCTGGTCTCAGTGAGTTGGCTTATTTAAACACCGAGATGGGCGTGTTGAAATAACCAACGAGCTGAGACAGACTCTATCTTTTTTGTAGCATGGTGTACTGAGTAACACTGTGACGTCATAGTGACCGTACTCTAAATTCCAATATCCGGTAGTTGTAGTACGGTAAAGCCACGCCCCTTTAGTTAACCTAAATTAAACGATTTAATGCTCTGCATTCATCAAAGGAAATGTCACCGACCATGCTACAACGTGCATTATTAGCTCGACTATTTGAAGAATAAGAGAGCTTGTGTAATCACCCCAGGGTCGGCGTCGGCGTCCCACATCAAGGTTTGCGTGTAAGCTGTGTTTACAAGTCTATATCTCTTACCTTTCTTATCCAAGCACAACCAAATTTGGCCATGGGCTTCCTTATAGCATTATCTTAAGGGCTGCATAAGCAATTTTGGTTCCTGTAACCCATGGGCTCCCATGGAACCAAAATTATGATAGCCCATAAAATGTGTCCCATTTCGCATCTATAAATTTGGTTTGGGATTTCTTATAGCATGATGCATCTTATTCATGATTCACTCATATTGGGGCATGGGCTCCCTCCTCCCCCAGCCCCCACTCCCCCCCCCCACCCGCCCCCCCATATTTTTTTTTTTTTTTTTTTACTTTTTTTTTTTTTTACATATTTCTGTGTTGTTTTGGTCGATTCTTACACACATAATATGCATGTATATGTTGCCTCCTCACCGCCCCGCTCCCCCATCCCCACCCCTGCCTCTTCCCCTCGTCCCCACTTGAAACTCTACTCTTTTTTTTTTACATATTTCTGTGTTGTTTTAGTCAATTCTTACACAAAAGTGTTGCCCCCCCCCCATGCGACCCCCCACCCCCCACTTGAAACTCTACTTTTTTTCTTTTTTTTACATATTTTCTGTGTTGTTTTAGTCAATTCTTACACATGTTGCCCCTCCCGCCTCTCACCCCCACCCCCCTCCCCCCCCACCCCCCACACACACTTTTTTCTTCTTTTTTTTTTACATATTTTTGTGTTGTTTTTGTCAATTCTTACACATGTTGCACCTCACCACCCCCTTGAAACTAATTTTTTTTTTTTTTTTACATATTTCTGTGTTGTTCTGGTCAGTTCTTACACATAGCTATGTTGCTCCCTCTTCTAGAATATTAAATGGGTGTTCGACACTGCTAAGGGGCGTCCGTGACCGAGTGGTTAACGTCTCTGACTTTAAATCACTAGCCCCTCACCGCTGTAGGTTCGATCCCTCAGGGGCCTAGGAATCTTTATGTGAGGAAGCTATCCAGCTGGCTGGCTGGCGGAACGTAGGTGGTTCTACCCAGGTGCCCGCCCGTGCACGAAAATTGCCCGGAGGGGCACCTGGGGTCTTCCTCCACCAATGGAAGCTGGAAAGTCACCATATGACCTTAGCTGTTGGTGCGACTATAAAATCCAATTCAATCAATCGACACTGCTAACATGGGACGTTATCTGATAAATTGCCATCTGCACTATAAACTCTGGTAGTAAAACACTCTTGGAACTTCAAAGGAACATGGATTGCCATCTGCACTATTAACTCTGGTAGTAAAACACTTATGGCGCTTTGCCTTCTATAATGTGATTACATGAAGGTCATAAGAATTAATCCAATCAGAGCTTTAAATATTTCATGTTTTCAAAATGGATGTGAATTAATACATTTAAAAAAAAAAGACGTCGGATTCAATTGAAGTTTACTAAAAACAAAACAAAAAAAACTATGACCTTAATATTAGACACGTGCATGGAACAATTTTCGTTGTGTAAATCTGGAATAAACTGATCCACAGGACAATACATACAAATATAATACTTTTAAAAGCTATGAGTAGTAGGTTGATGAATAATGATACTCACAATTTGAAAAAAAGCTGAGAGTTTTTGTAAAAAAATAAATGAATTAAGTACTCAAAAACTCTGCTTATCTCCAGCTCTGCCAATGTAAGCCACCTAATGTAAGACAGATGGCAAACTTTATTGAGCTGCCAGCTCTATGCTGCGGTGTACCGGTGTCACCCGTTTTCAGCTCTTTAATTCACTTTGGGTGGTTGCGCATGCAACAGTTCGGCATATGCCGCATGGCCCAGTTAAAACAGCATGGCGCATTTCGGTGTACTGGTCACGTGACCAGCATATGCTGATCGGCATATACAATAAAGTGCACCCATAGTTATAATATAGCAATTGTACATGTATGAAGGCCACAAGAATTAATCCAATGTAAGCCAAAGTTATAATATGGTGATTATATGAAGGCCAAAAGAATTAATCCAATGCAAGTCGCCTTGTAAACCAGTTATAATATGGTGATTATATGAAGGTTGTATAAATTGACACCAACTAATGACTTGTGTTCTAAAAAAATAAATTATTTATACTGGCTCTCTGTTTCTGTTTAAATTAGTTACCCTCTAAAACATTTAGCAAAAAAAAATTCCACCCCAGTTAGGAAAAAACAAAAACACTGATCTTCAGGTTAATGATAAAGTGTCATAGATATGACCAATAATAATGCTACAGAGTCATTTGCAAATAAAGTCGGTGATAAAAATAAAGCAAATCAGATGGGAACATACTTTTTATAGGTTATCAAAAATCGTTCTCATTTCATTGAAAAGGGAGATAAAATCATGAAATTTGGAATGATTTGTTTAAGAATAACGATCGTTTGTGAACACATTTCGGCGGTTTTTAAACATTGACAGAATTGGCAAGTCTTGTCAATGCCAAACATTAAATTTGTTCAAAGCAATACGTTTGAATAATTAAATAAGATTTCCTTCAGAAAGTAGTAAAATAATACAATTTTTGAAAAAATCAATCCTTACATAGCATTTCTGATATCTTCATTTCATTTTATGTCACTAAAAAGTGGTGCTAAACTTTTTTTGTTCAGTATACGGATGCCAGTATTTTCATCTTGATGGAACAAAATTCACCGACATGCTTGCCACAAAAGGTTACATGATTTACTTAATGCCACCTACAGCCTGTGTGGTTCCCATGCAAAAAATAGGACCACTGCTTATTTAGGAAGAGTTATGTCTCCCTCCACAAAGTGGATGGGGAGATATTGTTGTATTAAATTTTGTGCTATCGGTCTGTCTGTATTCACAAACATTGTCCAGATTAGTTCTCCTGAACACCTGGCCGGATTTAAACCAAACTTGTTAGGGATGATCAGCACCAAGTATTGTCGTCGTTCTCTGGTTAAATGATTTTTGGCTGAGTTATTACGGCCCCTTACACACTAACTTGGTCCGGACTAGTTCACCTGAACCCCTTTCTGAATTTCGCTCAAACTTGGTAGGACTGATCAGTACCAGTGATAATTTTATAATGACCCCTTACCAAACATGTACTTTATCTTATGAATGACTTTAAAAATTAAATAGAGAATGCTGTCTGTCCCTCTGACAATTGTTGTCCTTTTCCCCTTCATAATTGTAACATTTTTTGAGTACTTTGGTGCTGTTTAAAATAACACTTTTTCTTTTAAGTTCAAAATAAAGTGTTAAAAAATGGATGCATCTTATTTGGCCAATGTAACTTATGTATTAATTCTCGATTGAGGAGATATATATGATATTGCTTATTCATGACTTTTGTTCACAATGTTTTATTTGATGCTGAGTATATGCACTGGACTTTGGTCGTGAAGGCGGGATCTTGTAGGTAGGGATAGTCCCGGTCGCTTTAGCCTGTCTTCACAACCCGTGTTGGTGCATATCTCCTGCAACAGTTGAATATATATTTATACATTTTTTTGTACATATTTTGTCATGTTAAAAGGACGCACGGCAATTTTGAAGTTTTTATCAAGCATTGAAATTAGCCTCTTGATTTATTAATCCAGTATCATTTTAATGCTTGCATATAATTAAATGCAATTTAGAGTTTTCAACTTTTCTTTGTTATTCTGCCATAGGCTTGACCATATTATTGGTGCTTTATATATAATCAGTAGTTAATAATATGCAAAAACAATTTGCTTTATAATATTCTATGAACAATGCAAGTTATGCAGACAGACTAACGGAATGCGGCGAGTTTAACAAACATAAAATTACCGTGTGTCCCTTTAAGCTTATCATCTGAATGTTTGTTTAAGTCATTCAAGAGTTGTTTGTATGTGCTATTTGAAATAATTGTATATATTCCCTGTCAGGATCAGCATTTGAGTGCTGGCAAAAAACAATGATTATGGTTTCAGCAAAAAATGAAGTGTTTATTGTACAACAGAGTTTGCAGCAACTCTGCAGTTCTGCAGGTGGGAAGGTTCTATGCCCATTTTGCATATTTTTATCTTGATGTAAATGGGGGTTTGCCTGGAATGCTCATTTCAGTTGGCGCCATATAACCTTTTAGAGATGGTGTGTGCTAATGTGTGTTTGTATTTATGTATTTAAGTGCTTAATTGCTAAATGACTTTGTATTTGTATTATGTGTTTGTAAAAATGATTTTATATATGGTAAGTTGGGAAAAACATCATTTATTATATCTCATTATTATAAAATATTGGTTAAATAGTTTACAACTGAGGGAACAAAAATATGTTAAAATTGTGTATGTCATGTTTAACAGTATCCACAAAATGTTAACTGGACATCACTTGTTAAACATTTGTTAGGTTGACTGTTTTTATTAAGTATGGCTCCAACAAGGTGGTGGAAATGAAAAGTTATACTAAAGAAAAAAAGAAACGACTCTGAAATTTCTGCTATATATCGTATGTATAATATGCTGCTGTTAATCAAATGATACATGACTACATAAGACCTTTCCTTTCGGAAATAAGACTAAAACAACTCATAACATAGCAAATGTTCCCCCTTCATAATTTTATTATTGATCAATTTCCCGTTTGACTCTGAAGCAGGTGAGCAAACTTGGGATGTAAAATATTGCCATCTCTTAACATTAAGTATAGTACTGAAATGCATGCATGGTTCAAATTTTCAAAGATGAACTTCAATAGTTATGGACTTTTTGTTGCAAAGTGTACTGTGATTTAAAGGTCTAGAGCAGCAGTTTTGTCCTTTCTTTAACTAGTTGTAACACAAAATATCTCGGGATTTCTCTGAGATATTATGAGTAAAAAAGTCTGCAGTATATAAATTATGTAGCGGAAATTTCAGAATTACATTTCTTTTTTGCTTTAATATATTCATTAACATTATCAAGACAAAGATAGAATGATCATTTTATTCAAAATTGGAATCATAGGTTGCAGAATTTAGCTATTTTAGCTCTCCGTGATGAATATATTATGTATGTACCAAATACTGTACTGTTACCAAATACTTTGTATGGCTAAATTGTAGAAAATTGAAATAAAAGTATCTATATGTACCTGCTTGATTAATGTGTTTGTATTTACCATTGTATTTACCATTGTATTTACCATTTACCGCTTGTTTAATGTGTTATTATAAGTCATCATATTGAAGAGGGATTTTAAATATAAAGACACAAAGTTAGCTTGACTTTTTCGAAGAAAAAAATGAGCTCTAATGTCATCACTTAATCATTGTCTGCATCCTGTTAAAGTTGTGCATGTAAGCTTGCATCTCTGGAACTACTTTACACAATGGATTGAAACTTCACACATGTATTCAGTATCATTATACAACATCATACATGTCATACATCATACATGTCGTACATCATACATCATACATGTTGTACATCATACATGTCATACATCATACATGTCATATATCATACATGTCATACACCATACATGTCATACATCATACATGTCGTACATCATACATGTTGTACATCATACATGTCATACATCAAACATGTCATACATCATACATGCCATACATGTCATACAACATGCTTTTATTTTAACAAGGGGGCGTCCGTGGCCGAGTGGTTAAAGTCTCTGACTTGAAATCACTTGCCCCTCAACGCTGTAGGTTCGATCCCTCAGGGGCCTAGGAATCTTTATGTGAGGAAGCTATCCAGCTGGCTTGCGGAACGTCGGTGGTTCTACCCAGGTGCCCGCCCGTGCACGAAAATTGCCTGGAGGGGCACCTGGGGTCTTCCTCCACCAATGGAAGCTGGAAAGTCGCCATATGACCTTAGCTGCACCGACTATAAAATCCAATTCAATTCAATTATTTTAACAAAATTATGGCCAGCATTTATACGTAGAAAAAATGCTTGTCAACATAGTATTTTTTTAAAAAAAAAAAAAATCATATCTCGGAATCCCGTTAAAGAAATACATTAAATTTCACCTCATAAATATCACACTCATACAAAGAATTCAGAGACAAGTGTCATATTCCTGTTTCAACTTAATTAGTGGGCAATAAATGGGCAAGGCCTCTAAAAGTCGAGCATCTGCACTGACGGGCGGTGCTTCTGTGCACAGATCTACTATAGAATTTGCAGCAACGCTGCTGGTTATAAGGTTCTAGGCCCATTCTCCATGTTTTATCTTGATGTAAATGGAGGATGAGCCTGGCTGCAATGATGTTCATTCCTGTTAGGCGCCATATAACCTTTTATGTGTTGGTGCACCTTAAAATCCAATTCACTTCTCTTATAAACTTTGTATAGTATCGTTCATCATGGCATGATCACATACA
The DNA here is from genome assembly GCA_037043455.1 of Cyrtodaria siliqua. NCBI lineage: Eukaryota > Metazoa > Mollusca > Bivalvia > Adapedonta > Hiatellidae > Cyrtodaria > Cyrtodaria siliqua. The sequence goes on along the minus strand of JAWPHD010014770.1, from coordinate 33,625 downwards.
ATGATTCAGTGATCACGACTATCACAAAATGTGTGAAGACGTAACAGCGTTATGGCATACAACTGATGTCAAATGATCATTATGGTTGGAGATTTGTTTTCACATACCGGTAGTATATTGTCGTGTGATCATTTGGTTTGAATTTTGTTTAAAAATTGTTTATAAAATTTATCTCAAAAGCTTTTTATATGACATCTACTTACAAATGAGCTTGCCATCTACATGTATGTTTACAAATAATAATGTAACATTTCATATTTTCTATTATTCACTGGTGGATGTATGCTGCATCTCCCTCTGAGATTACTATCATAATATAACCAAATATGTTGTGTTAACAGGATGTAAACAATCATTTCATTCATTTGTAACTTATATGTAAATAATGATGTTGTTTTGAATTAAAGAGGGTACATCAGGCCTTTTCCAGAAGAATCAAAATATTTACAATTGTTCTAATTCATGATAAAGATGTCAACATTTCCTTGTAAATAAGGAGTCGTTTTTAGACTCATTCTGTATGTTTAGTAAGCCCTTCAGAATAAAACCCTTTTTTTTTGTAAATTCAAGTAGGATTCCTAGAGCACCACTAAAAGCCTGATGTACCCCCTTTAACGGTTTTCAGTCTTGTTAAATAAATTTATAACATATTAAAACTTGTGTTGTTTTATGCGCATTTCCATTACAGGTCAGTGGCATTTGCTAGATATAAAGGAAACTGTTTTAAGTAAAGCTTGGTTTTAGATACTTCATTTCTTATGTTCTATTAAATTTTGTGATGCATTCATTTAAAAAAAAGAAGGCCTGTATCGCTTTACTGGTTATACTTTAGAGTATACTTGAGAGTAAATCGGGTGAAAAATAAAGTTTCCATTCTCTAAACATGAGGTCCAATATGGCATTGTCAAACAAACAAGCTTATAATTCATAACAGAATTAGATCACACAATGCAAATTCCGGTGCCTGCCTTCAAGTTTTCAGTCCCAGTACGTATATATATACTCCTCAAAATAATTTAAGAATCACGAAGTAGAACAAAAATAATTACTTAATCTTTAATATTATGGATTTCATATACATATAAAAAGTTACTTCATGAATTGTAACAGAATACAGCTAAGCTTAAAAAGTGAAGAAAAAAACTGTAAATTGTTCAATTACAGCACTTTAAAAAATGACCCAAAACCAAACATGGTCCTTAAATTATTTTAACTGAATATATATATAAATAATGTGGTTATAGGGTGGAGATCTCAACAGTTTCCAAGTTATGACCCAGGGGATATCTCCCAAGGGGCAGTGATGGATGGTCCGTCTGTGCATGCCCAATAAGTGTAAAGGCCAACAGAGCTTATGGGATGGCAAGTTGTTCGTTTTCAGTCCGTTAACTTTTACCTCATTAAGATGATGGACTTCATTTTTGTCTCGCCCACGATTGTGGGTAGCGAGACATAGTCGTCACTTTTCCGGCGGCAGGCGCATTTTAAATCGACTATATCTCAACAACAGCTGCTTAAATTTTTCTGAAACTTTGTCAGATGCTTTGTTGGGTCAAGGGATGTCACATAATGCCAAAATTACCAAGGTCCAGGTCATATTTGCATTATTTTCCCAAAACTTAACCTTGTTAAGTAACAACCTCAGTTACCTGTATGTGATTGCCTCATTTTCTTTGATACTTGGTCATATGTATTGTTGGCATTGGTGGACAATTTCACTGAACAACAAAAATTACCAAGGTCAAGGTCATATTTGGCTTATTTTCTCCAAACCTAACCTTGGTTAGGAAACTTAACCTTGGTTTGGTAACTGAACCTCAGATAACCTTATGCGATTGCCTCACTTTATATCTTTGATACTTGGTCATATATGTATTGTTGGCATTGGTGGACATCGCTGGATGACAGAAATACCAAGGTCAAGGTCATATTTTGCATCATTTTCCCCAAACTTAAGCTTGGTGAGTTAGGTAACTTAATCTCAGTTAACTTTTTTTAGTCCCCCACCGGTCTCGGTGGGGACTATGTTTGCACCTCGTCCTTCCGTCCGTCCTTCCGAATGCTTGTTCTGGCCATATTTTCAATACTATAAGACTTTGGGATACCAAACTTGGTATGTGGTATCTTAGGACAGCGGTGTGTCGCATACAAAATAAGGTCATTGTGACCTTGACCTGTGACCTGACAGAAAATGCTTGTCCAGACCGTATTTGCAATACTATAACTCTTAGAGATACCAAACTTGGTTTGTAAATACATCTTGGGATAGCGGAGTGTTGCATACCAAAATAAGGTCATTGTGACCTTGACCTGTGACCTCTGTCATAGAAAATGCATAGAGAATGCTTGTCTGGACCGTATTTTCAATACTATAACACTTAGAGATACCAAACTTGGTATGTGAATGCATCTTCGGATAGCAGTTATTCGCGTACTGAAATAAGGTCACTGTGACCTTGACCTTGACATGTGACCTGTCATAGAAAATGCTTGGCCGGGCCATATTTTCAATACTCTAACACTTCGAGTATGTGAATACATCTTGGAATAACGTACCAAAATAAGATCACTGTGACCTTGACCTGTGATCTCTGTCATAGAAAATGCTTGTCCGGATTGTATTTTCAATACTGTAACACTTGGTTATACCAAACTTGGTATGTGAATACATCTTGGGATAACGATGTGTCGCATACCAAAATAAGGTCATTGTGAACTTGACCTGTGACCTCTCAGAAAATGCTTGTCTGGACCGTATTTTCAATACTATAAAAAAAATTGGTATGTGAATACATCTTGGGATAGCGGTGTGTCGCATACCAAAATAAGATCAGTGTGACCTTGACCTGTGACCTCTGTCATAGAAAATGCTTGTCCCGACCGTATTTTCAATACTATAACACTTAGATATACCAAACTTGGTATTTGAATACATCTTGGGATAGCGGTGTGTCACATACCAAAATAAGGTCATTGTGACCTTGACCTTGATCTTTGACCTCCATCATAGGAAATGTCTGGAAAATGCTCTAGTGGGGGACTATGGATTGCCCTGCAATTCTTGATAATCTTGTGTGATTGCCTCACTTTGTCTGATAATTGGTCATATGTATTTTTGGCATTTTTGGACATCACTGAAAGACAAACAATACCAAGGTGAAGGTCATATTTTGCATTATTTTCTCAGAACCACACCCTGGTTAAACTATTTAACTACCGTAACTTAAATTCTTATGATTACCACACTTTTATTTGTTTGATACATATGAACATTATTTAAGCACAAATTTAATAAAATATTTCATATGCGGTTTGCTGCGGTGGGCGAGACACCCTTAGACCGAGGTCTTGTTAGCTCTACTGGCCAAAAAAGCTTATGGGATGGCGAGTTGTCTGTCGTCCATAAACTTTTGTCTTGTGAACACTAGGGCCTTCAATATTAATCGGATCTTTACGAAACTTTGCCGGTGTCTTTATATCAATGAAAGCTCGGAAAAGTTATAAAACCAGCCAGATAGGATTAGTTTCACCAGAGTTGTGGCCCTTGTTTTGCTGAAAAATGCCATATTAAGCCTAGAACACTCCAGCACCTTCATTTATTATTTCATCTATACCAATCTTGCACAGATTGTTAATATCATTGAAAGCTCAGACAAGTTTGAAAACAAGCCAAATCGGATTTGTAACACTGGAGTTATGGCCCTTGTTTCTTCTGAAAAATATGCCATTTTCTGCCTTGTGAACACTCTAGCACCTTTACTTATTATATGATCTTTACCAAACTTGCACCGATTATTAACCCCTAACCTGCTAAGCACAACTGTAATAGCCTTTGCTCCAGTGTAAACCCACATCAGCCTGCGAGTAACACAAATGTAATGGTCTTCATTCAAAGAAAGAACAATCCATTATATACACTGAAAGGAAAAAGAAACACGACATTTCCGCTATATATTGGATATACTGCACACTTAATTCCATATAATTATATTCCAAGGAAATCCAAGGATGTTTGAAAAAAAAAAGTTGCAGTTAGAGAAAGGACACAACTGTGATGTATTGGAAGTTTTAATCACGGTACACATTGTAACAAGAAATTCATAAATGTTGAAGTTCCTCTGAAAAATTGAGCTATTTCAGTACTGTAACGTAAAGAGTTTGCAAAATATTGCAACCTGAGTTTGCTCACATGCTTGAGCCAAATGCGTACTCGTCAATAATGAAACTTTGCAGGAATACTATTTGCTGTGTTACGTGTTGTTTGTCTTATTTCCGAAAGGAAAGATCTTGTACATACAATATATAGTGGAAATTCGTGTCACGTTTCTCTTTCCTAAGGGTTAAAATCAAATTGAAATTGAAAGCTTGGACAAGTTCGAAACCCATATAAGTTTGGTCAGTAACACCCGAGTTATGACCCTTTAGCCCTTCTGGCCCTTGGCCAGTAGAGTTTATGGGATGGCAAGTTGTCCATCGTCTGTCCGTCCGTCCGTTAAGTTTTACCTTGTAAAGACAAAAGGGCCTTCATTTTTCATCTGATCTTTACCAAACTTTAAATGATTGTTAATATCAATGAAAGCTTCATTTATTCATATTTTGTCAGTTTTTGCGCACAATATGACCTATTTATGTGTCGACGTGCCGTAAAACAACATTTATTCATTCATTATTCAGGCAAGTTGGAACACCAGCCAGATCGGACCAGTAACAGCAGAGTTATGGCCCTTGATTATGTTAAAAATGCTATATTTTGCCTCATTAAAACGATACTTCATTTTTCATTCGATCTTTACCAATCTTTAACAGATTGTTAATATAAATAAAAGCTCAGTCAAGATCGAAAACCAGCCAGTTTGATTCAGTAACAGTGGAGTTGTGGCCCTTGATTTTGTTAAAATGCTATATTTTGCCTCGTTAAGATGATAGGGCCTTCACTTTGCATCAGATCTTTACCCAACTTTACCAGATTGTAACTATCAATGAAAGCTTAAACAAGTTCATAAACCAGACAGATCAGAACAGTAACAGCGGAGTTATGGCCCTTGATTTAGATAAAAATACTATAATTTGCCTCGTTAAGACGATAGGGCCTTCATTTTTCATCCAAACTTTACCAGATTGTTAATATCAATGGAAGTTCAAACAAGTTCAAAAACCAGCCAGACTTGACCATTTACACCAGAATTATGGCCCTTGATTTTCTGAAATATGCTATATTTTGACCTCATTTAGATGAAAAGGCCTTCATTTGGTCGGGTTTCAGTGAAACTTTGCAATGATGATCAGTACCAAGTCTAGTTATACATATCGTCCCATGTTCGTTTGAATGATTTTGCTGGAGTTATGGCTCTGTAAAGGTTTTAATACACAGACTTTGTCCTGATTAATTCTCCTGAACCCCTGGCTGGATTTCCAAATTTTTTTGTGGAGTTACGGCCCTTTAATGGTTTTAATACACAAACTTTGTCCGGACTTTTTTCCTGAATCCCTGGTTGGATTTCAACGGAACTTGACAATGATGATCAGTATCAAGCCTGGTTGTGCATATCATCGCCATGTTCCGGTTGAATTAATTTTGGCAGAGTTATGGCCCTTTAAAGGTTTTAATACACACTTTGTCCGGACTTTTTTCCTGCACCCCTGCCTGGATTTCAACGAAACTTTGCAGGGATGATCAATACCAGGCCTAGTGGTGCATATCATCACTATGTTCCACTTGAATGATTTTTGGCTGAGTTATAGCCCTTTAAAGGTTTTACTACACAAACTTTATCTGGATTATTTCTCTTGAACCCTTGGCTGGATTTCAACGAAACTACAGGAATGATCAGTACCAAGCCTAGTTATGCATGTTACTGCCGTATTTCAGTTGAAAGATTTTTGGCATAGTTATGGCCCTTTAAAGGTTTTAATACATAAAATTTGTCCAGACCAGTTCTCCTGAACAGCGGGACGGATTTCAGTGAAACTTTGCAGGGATGATCTGTACCCAGCCTATTTGTGCATGTCATTGCCGTGTTCAAGTTGAATGATTTTTGTGGAGCTGTAGCCCATTAAAGCTTTTGATAGAAAACTTTATCCGGACTGGTCTCTTCTGAACTCCTGGCCAAATTTCCAAGAATTTTGGCAGGGTCCTGGCAGAGTTTCAACAAATTTTGACAGGGATGATGAGTATCAAGCCTAGTTGCGCCTAGTTGCGCCTATCATCGCCGTGTTCTGGTTGAATGAGTAATGGCCTAATATACGCAAACTTTATCCAGACAATTTTCCTGAACCCCTGGCTGGATTTCAGTGAAACTTGGCAGGAATGATTTGTACCAATCCTAGTTGCGCATGTTGTTGTTGTGTTCCCCATCAAAGACTCCATATAGCCAGTAGAGCGATATAGTCCCTCTTGGGCCTCTTGTTCATCCGATCTTTACCAAATATTACCAGATTGTTAATATCCATGAAAGCTCGGACAAGTCCGAAAACCAGCTAGATTGGATCTGGAATAGCAGAGTTATGGCCCTTGATTTAGTTAAAATGGCTGTATTTTGCATCGTTAAGACATTGAGGCCTTCATTTTTAGCTCTACTGGCCACAGGCCAGGCAAGCTTATGCGATCACTTTTCGTTCGTCGTCTGTCTGTCCGTCTGTCTGTAAGCAATTTTATAAAATCGACATCTCCTCTTAAACTGCTTGAAGAATTTTGATGAAACTTCATCACAATGTTACTTGGGAGGGCCCCTCTCACATTTGTGTTTTTCATGGCCGCCAGTCATCCAAGATGGCCACCATGGCTAAAACTAGGTCAAATTTAAGGAAATTTCAAACGACATCTCCGAAACCACTTATTCCATCATTGTGAAATACCATAAATATGTTGCTTGGGTTGGCCTCTTTCAAGCAGAGTTCTGGCACTTGATTTAGTTAAAAATTCTGTAATTTGCCTCGTTAAAAATGCTGTATTTTGCCTCGTTAAGACGGTCAGATTTCAGCAAAACCTAGTTGTGCATATCCTCACTATATACCGGTTGAGTGATTTTTGGCAGAGTTATGGCCCTTTTAAAGATTTTACTACACAAACTTGGCCCGGACTAGTTCTCCTGAATCCCTGGCTGTATTTCAGCGAAACTTGGCAGGGATGATCAGTACCATGCCTAGTTGTGCATATCTTCACCAAGTTCTGGTTGAAAGAATTTTGGCGGCGTTGTGGTCCTTTAAAGGTTTTATAAAAAAATTGTCCAGACTACTTCTCTTGATCACCTGGCCGGGTTTCAAAGAAACTTGGCAGGGATGACCAGTACCCAGCCTATTTGTGCATGTCATTGCCGTGTTCAAGTTGAATGATTTTTGTGGAGCTGTAGCCCATTAAAGCTTTTGATAGAAAACTTTATCCGGACTGGTCTCTTCTGAACTCCTGGCCAAATTTCCAAGAATTTTGGCAGGGTCCTGGCAGAGTTTCAACAAATTTTGACAGGGATGATGAGTATCAAGCCTAGTTGCGCCTAGTTGCGCCTATCATCGCCGTGTTCTGGTTGAATGAGTAATGGCCTAATATACGCAAACTTTATCCAGACAATTTTCCTGAACCCCTGGCTGGATTTCAGTGAAACTTGGCAGGAATGATTTGTACCAATCCTAGTTGCGCATGTTGTTGTTGTGTTCCCCATCAAAGACTCCATATAGCCAGTAGAGCGATATAGTCCCTCTTGGGCCTCTTGTTCATCCGATCTTTACCAAATATTACCAGATTGTTAATATCCATGAAAGCTCGGACAAGTCCGAAAACCAGCTAGATTGGATCTGGAATAGCAGAGTTATGGCCCTTGATTTAGTTAAAATGGCTGTATTTTGCATCGTTAAGACATTGAGGCCTTCATTTTTAGCTCTACTGGCCACAGGCCAGGCAAGCTTATGCGATCACTTTTCGTTCGTCGTCTGTCTGTCCGTCTGTCTGTAAGCAATTTTATAAAATCGACATCTCCTCTTAAACTGCTTGAAGAATTTTGATGAAACTTCATCACAATGTTACTTGGGAGGGCCCCTCTCACATTTGTGTTTTTCATGGCCGCCAGTCATCCAAGATGGCCACCATGGCTAAAACTAGGTCAAATTTAAGGAAATTTCAAACGACATCTCCGAAACCACTTATTCCATCATTGTGAAATACCATAAATATGTTGCTTGGGTTGGCCTCTTTCAAGCAGAGTTCTGGCACTTGATTTAGTTAAAAATTCTGTAATTTGCCTCGTTAAAAATGCTGTATTTTGCCTCGTTAAGACGGTCAGATTTCAGCAAAACCTAGTTGTGCATATCCTCACTATATACCGGTTGAGTGATTTTTGGCAGAGTTATGGCCCTTTTAAAGATTTTACTACACAAACTTGGCCCGGACTAGTTCTCCTGAATCCCTGGCTGTATTTCAGCGAAACTTGGCAGGGATGATCAGTACCATGCCTAGTTGTGCATATCTTCACCAAGTTCTGGTTGAAAGAATTTTGGCGGCGTTGTGGTCCTTTAAAGGTTTTATAAAAAAATTGTCCAGACTACTTCTCTTGATCACCTGGCCGGGTTTCAAAGAAACTTGGCAGGGATGACCAGTACCAAGCCTAGTTGAGCAGGTCACCGCCTTGTTCCGGTTGAAAGATCTTTGACAGAGTTATGGCCTTTAAAGGTTTTATTACACAAACCATGTCAGGACTAGTTGTCCTGAACCCTGGCCAAATTTCAGCAAAACTTGGCATGGATGATCAGTATCAAGCCTAGTTGTGCATGTCAGTGCCATGTTCTGGTTGAATGATTTATGGTGGAGTTATGGCCCTTAACAGGTTTTAATACACAAATTTTGTCTAGACTAGTCTCTTCTGAACCCCTAATCGGATTTCAATGAATCTTGGGCGGGGATGAATGCTAAGCCTAGTCGCCGTCTTACAGTTGAATTTTATGACACCTCTTGATATAAGAGCCATTTTAGCCAGTAGAGCATCTACAGGCCCACTTAGGCCTCTTGTTTTATATATGCAATATGCTATATTGAGAACTTGGGTCAAACTCGTGGTTTCCGCTCAATAACTTTTGTTAGGAATGAGCTAATGATGAAATTTGCAGGGTAGGTAGCTTATGTAGAAACTAAGGAAGGTTGGGGTTGCATTTGGGGCCACTGGGGTCAAGGTCAAGGTAGCTTTTATTAAAAATAGAAAAATGGTTTCTTCTCAATGACTTTTGTTAGGAGTGAGGAACTGCGGCAAAACTTGCTGGGTTGGTAGCTTAATGAAAGAAAGTTTGGGATTACATTTGGGGCCACTGGGTTCAAGGTCAAGGTTGCTGTTTAACTAAAAGTAGAAAAAATGGTTTGTGCTCAGTAACTTTTGTTATGAGTAAGGTATCACAATTTTGGTTGAACCTGTTTACAAATCTGGACTTGGCGATGAAAATGCTGATTTTCATTTCTTAATAATATCTTCTTTGTTACATTAGGGTTTTCATCAAGCTCCACAAAAGTGTTCATTATATGAATCCAACATCACATGCACAATTTCAGGTTACTGTGACCTACTTTCAATGAAATACATGTCACATCCAGTTTCCACTATGACATGCCTTGTTTTGCTTCCTCCTTGCAGTATTTTCACGCAACTTCACCAGGATGTTCCTTATATACATCTAACATGTGCACAATTTTGGGTGGCTTTGACCTACATTTGATAAAATATAGGTCACATCCGTTCGACCCTACGACATGCATCCCCACCTTTAATGATATTAATTTAATATCTTTTGGGATTGACATTGTTGTTGGTCAAATAAAAAAACGGGACCTTCATAATAGGGCTTGACATGTAGGACTTGACACAGTATTTGATGTTTTTACAAGAGATTTAATTAACAGAAAGTCACAGTAAACACATTTATCCGCAACAGTAAAATGTTAATATCAGGTGTATCCCCCACGCCGCTGGATAACAACCCGGCACCGTTTAATCATCAATGCCACCAAATGCATGCACCAGGCTTGTGGAATTTGCTGCCTGGCGAAGTTCAGCAGGGTTACTAACTGCAGGTTCTACTTGAACTGCAGGTTCTCTTGCCGAAAGTCTCCGTAGCCGAATGGATAATGACTTTGCCTTGTAAACCTTTACCTCTCACTGCTGTGGGTTTCGAATCCCACTGGGAGCTCGACTTGTAAGTGAGGAAGTGTCGATTCTTACGGATGGCGGGAGGTGTACAGTACTGGTTCCACCCAGAAAAACTGGGTGGTCTGCCTCTATCACAAAAAATCGACCATCATATATAACATTACATGTGTTGAAAATGATGTAAAACACCATACAAATAAACAAATCTAGTTTAAAAGAAGTATCGATGGGAATTTTATGATAACAACCCTAGATATAAGAGCCATTTGGCCCTCTTGTTTGAAAATTCACCTGTATAACTCTATGTAAAACTGTGACCCTGGGGGCTGGATTTGACCCCAGGGTCACCATAATTTTGAAGAAACTAGTTAGAGGACCATAAGCTTATGCTGCATGCAATATAATGAAAGCCCTATATCTTATGCCACCACTTTTCATCAGTCATCTGTCCAACTGTTAGCAATTTTATAAAATCGACATCTCTGAAACCGCTTGAAGGATTTTGATGAAACTTCATCACAATGTCAATTGGGAGGGCCTCTCTCAGATTTATATTTTTCATGGCCATCAGTCATCCAAAATGGCCACCATGGCTTAAACTAGGTCAAATTTAAGAAATTTTCAAAAGAAATCCCCGAAACCACTCATTCCATTATTGTGAAACACCATAAACATGTTCCTTGGGTTGGCCTCTATCAAGTTTGTGTTTTTCGTTATCGTCAAATAATCAAATGGCCGCCACAGCGACTCAAAGTTTACATAGTTATATAGGAAAAGGCTAAAAAGACCTCTTCTTTCAAACCGCTTGAAGGATTTTGATGAAACTTCATTACAATGATCTTTAGGATAGTCCCTCTCAGATTTTTGTTTTTCGTGGCTGCCAGTCATCCAAGATAGCCACCATGGCTAAAATTAGATCAAATTTAAGGAAATTTCAAACGACATTTCCTCCGAAAGCACTTATTCCATTCTTGTGAAATATCATAAACATGTTCCTTGGGTTGGCCTCTATCAAGTGTGTGTTTTTCGAACTAGAGCCAGAGGTTTAATATTTTGCATTTACTATAAGCTTATGGTCCGCTACCAAGCTTGTTCAAATGGTGATCATTGGGACGCATTTGGCCCCACCCACGGGTCACAATGTTTTATATCGAGAAAATCTTAAAAAATCTTCTCAGAAACCACTTGGTCATTTTTGACCAACCAAACTTCACATGGATTATCCTTAGGTGAATCATGGATATACAGGTTTAGTATGTAGATCAATGGGTGAATGTTTTTCAAATTTGTTAAAATTAGATAAACGCAACATCCAAGATGGCCTACATAGAAAAAGCTTTAAATCACTTTTTTTACACTGGGAACCTAAGGCCATGTCTTAAGTTTAATTTTTCTAAAGTTTGTATTTACAGTTTCGTGTTTTTAGCTTACTGATCAGAGATCAGCAGAGCTTATTTATTTGTATATACTTTTATTTGTAGCGACTACTCTGAAACTACTGGATGGATATTCATGAAACTTTACAGAAATGTTGCCCATGAAGTCTAGTTGATCCTAGCAAAAATTCATGTTGATGTGAAATCCAAGATGGCCGCCAAATCTAAAAATAGGTTTTTAAAAAACAAGTTTGTAGCGACTACTTCTTGAACACTATAAGTGATATTGATATGGGACTTTTTCTAAAATAATTAGCATGACATGACGTTGGTCCTTGTAAAAAATCGTTTTGATTTGACGTTAAACATGGCTGCCAGCGGCCATCTTTGTTTACAAAGAGTTATATAATGAAAACTTGTAGCGACTACTCCTCTGAAACTGCTTTACAGATTTTCATGAAACTTCACAGGAATGTTGCTCTTGATGTCTTACTGATCCTAGCAAAATTTCAGATCGGACAGAAATTCAAAATAGCTGCCACGGCTAAAAATAGATTAAAAAAAAAAAGTTTGTAGCGACTACTTCTTGAAAACTATAAGTGATATTGATATGGGACTTTTTCTAAAATGATCAGCATGACATGATGTTGGTCCTTGTCGAAAATCGTATTGATTCGACGTTAAACATGGCTGCCAGCCGCCATCTTTGTTTACATAGAGTAATATAGTGAAAACTTGTAGCGACTACTCCTCTGAAACCACTTGACGGATTTTCATGAAACTTCACAGGAACGTTGCTCTTGATGTCTAATTGATCCTAGCAAAATTTCAGGTCGGCTGGAAATTCAAGATGGCCGCCACGGCCAAAAAATAAATTTTCAAAGTACAAGTTTGTAGCGACTACTTCTTGAAACTATAAGTGATATTGATATGGGACTTTTTCTAAAATGATCAGCATGATATGATGTTGGTCCTTTTCAAAAATCGTTTTGATTCGACGTTAAACATGGCTGCCAGCAGCCATCTTTGTTTACATAGAATTATATAGTAAAAACTTGTAGCAACTACTCCTCTGAAACTACTTGGTGACTTTTCATGAAACTTTACAGGAATGTTGCTCTTAATGTCTAATTGATCCTAACAAAATTTCAGGTCTGCTGGAAATTCAAGATGGCCACCACAGCTAAAAATAGATTTTAAAATACAAGTTTGTAGCGACTACTTCTTGAAAACTATAAGTGATATTGATATTGGGACATTTTCTAAAATGATCAGCAGGACATGATGTTGGTCCTTGTCAAAAATCGTTTCGATTCGACATTAAACATGGCTGCCAGTGGCCATCTTTGTTTACAAAGAATTATATAGTAAAAACTTGTAGCGACTACTTCTCTGAAACTACTTGGCGGATTTTCATAAAACTTTACAGGAATGTTGCTCTTGATGTCTAAATGATCCTAGCAAAATTTCAGGCCGGCCGGAAATTCAAGATGACCGCCATGGCTACAAATAGATTTTCAAAATTCAAGTTTGTAGTGACTACTTCTTAAAAACTATAAGTGATATTGATATGGGACTTTTTCTAAAATGATCAGTATGACATGATGTTGATCCTTGTCAAAAATTATTTTGATTTGACATTAAACATGGCCGCCAGCGGCCATCTTTGTTTACATAGTTATATAATGAAAACTTGTTGCGATGAAACTATTTGATGGATTTTCATGAAACTTCACAGGAATGTTGACCTAGCTATCAAAAATCTATCGTTAGAGCTTCAAGGTCATTGACCTCTTGTTTTGTTATTTATTTTTTTGTTAGCATGGGGTCGTGGGTTTCAATTTCAGTTGTTGGTGTTGTGTTTTGCACTTGTAAAAACGTATTGAAGAGAATTTAATGATGAAATCCCTTGATATAAGAGCTATTTTGTCTTGTACCGAGAGCATCCACAGACCCTCTTGTTCTTTATTATTATTAATGATCGCTAACCCCTGGACTACCAAGTTTGCTTGGGGTCCAACGTTTTTATATATAGATTTTGCATGTCTTTATACAGATTTACAAAAGGAAAGACGTAAACGTCTTCAATCAGCATTTGCAAGGGGACACTTTTTTCATCATTGTGAAGATCCTCAGGTGATCGATTCACGGCCATTTTGGCCCTCTTGTTTTTAGAATTGATCGTTGGCTACTTAACTAACAAGTTTGTGTTTCCTAATATATTTTGATAGCTAAATCAGCCATGGGAACCTGTGAAGTTTTATGGATAGGGGACCAGCACTTTCAGAGTAGTCGCCGCAACCAAGGATTTGTACAAATCCTTGATCTTAATGAATTGTGTTAAGGACCAACTACATGTCATGCCAGTCATTTTAGTAAGGTTCCAAGTGAAGTAGTTGAAAAGTAGTTGCCACTATCTTGAATTTTTAAAATCTATTTTTAGCTGTGGTGGCCATCTTGAGTTTACGGCCAACCTGGATTTTTTTTGACCAATTAGACTTCAAGTGCAATATTCCTGTAAAGTTTCATGAAAATTCATCAAGTAGTTTCAGAGGATCAATTGCCATAACTCTATGTAAACAAAGATGGCCACTGGCGGCCACGTTTGACATCGAACTGAGATGAATTTTGGCTGAACTGCATGTTGAGCCAGTCATTTTCAAATTGGTAAAGGTTCCAAATCAATATCACTTTTGGTTTTTGAGAAGTAGTCGCCACAAAAATCTATTTTTAGCCGTGACGGCCATCTTATACTGTCGCTTCAAGTTTTTACTATATAACTCTATATAAACAAAGATGGTCACCCAGGCAGCCAAGTTTAATGTTGAACCAAAATGATTTTCGACATATCCATCATGATGTTATGCTGATCATTTTAGAAACAGTCTCATATCAATATCACCAGTTTTCAAGAAAAAGTCGCTACAAACCTTTTTTTCTAAAATCTATTTATCAAATCAAAGTTTGTATAAGGAGATTTGCACGTTTTACATTGACAGTTTCAATTCATCTAAAGACAGAATTGCGTACACTTTGTTGAAATATATTGCAGTTTTAACGTATTAAATGTCGGATGTGTTCTGAATATTATGTTCCTGGGCTTTATAACGAACATTGAATATTGGCAGATGGTTCCATATGTCAAATCAGGATCAAACAATGTTCGATTCCTTGAAAGTTTGTAATATGAAAAATTCTTCGGAGAGTTCCAATGAGAAGAGGTAAAAGAAGGTAGTCTTTAGTGCAAAATCTTCGTGCTAAATATTTAATGAGGAAGGCTTTATGCAAAGTGCTTAATATGCAGTGCTTATTAATAATTGATCTATTATAAAGGTACAAACAGGTCATAACATCTTTGAAGAGTATTAATTAACTGAGCGAGGTAAAGATATCGGGATAAATGGGAGTAATATGGAAGAGGATGGGGAAATGGAAGTAAAGAGGAAAGAAGAAAATTGGGAGATGCGCGAGAATGAAAATGATCGGAATGGAGGGGGAATGGAGGGGAATTCGGAGATCAGACCCATGTCCTACTCCTGCTATTATTAACGTATTAACGTATTAATTCAGAATAAGTATGCGTTGCAGCCATTGCGATATTGAACTAGAAGTCAGCTAAGCGTTTATCTACCAATGCGGATCCCCCTGGTCAGGCAAAGCGACCGTACTATGTACCGCCTGGTTGTTTGCCATCTATGAGATTTATAGTTCAAAAACGTTATCATCTCAATGAGTTACTGAGATTCAGTGTCTTTAAATAAAACATGTTTTTCGCCCTCTAGTCTATGAAACTGTACACTATACACTTCCAAACCTAAGCGCATTAGATTTATACATGATATATCTATATGCTATGCACTTATATATTGACATTTTGTCTTCTGTATGTTTTCAATAAAAAAACATGTCAGTATAGTGATTTATTCACAATTTCGTTAAAATGAAAACACGTTGGAAAGCAATGTGTAATGCCATTAAAAGAGAAGGGAAATATTATCAGGGAAACAGGGCAATAACACATAATGGTTTTTGGTATTCCCACTTTTATTTATGCAATTTTTATGGTAGTACTTTTCCAGTCTCTAGAGATAATTTGCAGTACAGTTGTATTATTAGCTGCTTTACCTACTCATAACAACGATGCAAGCTATGCGACAACAAAATTTGGCAATGGGTGTAAATACATATACTATTTCAATATGTATCTATGTACTAAAATCTAACTGGACATTTTTTTATTATTTATACCTTAACATATACTACACAGTACACAGTACAATAAATGTCTTACATAGGAAGTTCATGAACTAAACTAGAATGTATAAGAAGGAGTTTCGTGTTCAGCTTAAGTGCGATTACGTAGGCGAATCACGTTCGATTCATCTAAATGGCTGCGTTTCGTTTTTGCTATCTGAGAAGAAAATTTGAAGTTAAATGCCAACTCAAAAATAATGCAATTCATAGTCACTATGTGACATGATAGTTTCTCTATACCAATTGTAAGAGGTCGTTGAGCATGATTAGGATATGTTCCGAATGAAGCCGAAAACGCGGATGATGATAATGATGATGATGATTATGATGATAATGAAGATGATGATGATGATGAAGATGATAATGATAATGAAGACAACGATGAAGATATCGATGATTGTGTTCTCATGATGATGATGATGATGATGATGATGATGATGATAGTGGTGATGGTTGTTGTAGTGGTGGTGACGATGATGATGATGATGATGATGACATGTTGATTATTATTATTATTATTATTATTATTATTGTGATGTTCAGAATAAGCCGAAAACGAAGATGATTATTATGATGATGATTAAAATGATGATATAAGCATACACTCCATTTAATTTCGAAATAAAACAATATTAATTTGTGCCATAGTAAATTGCTTAAGAGTCACACAAATGAAATGATGACTTTTATTGTAGAAGCTGCAAGAACTAGAATTGAAGATCACATGGAACAGGCGAAGGAAACCAACATTGTAAGCGAGACGAGATCGACATCTATTTTCACAGAGAAGCTCAAAACGGACAACATCATAATACTAACTGGCAATCCTGGAAGCGGTAAAACGTTTTTGGCATTCAATATTTTGAAACAAATCCTAGAGAATGATAGAGGCCTAGATCCTTTAATAATGAGTATCCCTAACGAATTAAAAAAGGTCCTCGATACATCCCAACAACTTGTTCTTTTTGTAGACGACATGTTAGGTAAATTTAGTGTTGACAATATTGAACTAGATCAGTGGAATAGGTATGTAGCTCAGTTTTTGTCCTTTACCAGAACACGCAAACTGTTGGTCATTATAACAATACGGAAAAACATCATGTCAACATGCATGAATGAAAACATAGGAAAGATTTTTGACCCAGACCACATATATGATCTGGATGAAAGGCAGTTGAGCGTTACAGAAAAGGAAGAGATGATTACCGTGTATGCGAAACGGTACAATATTGAGGTCGATACAGAAGAGCTGAAAATCGCGCTGCAACATGAAAACTATGGAATTGGATTTCCATTTCTATGCACAATCATGAAAGGGCAATGCATTTCAGATCTATTTGCACGTCCAGGAGAATGCATAAAGGAAGTTTTGTTGACGATGAAGAAACAAGACACAAATAGCTTTGTAGCGTTGCTGATGACACTTTTTTATGATAACAAAATGTACAAATCTGGTCTGAACAAACGACAACGACGCTGCTTTAAGAAGATTAGCCAACATTTTAAAAGTTCCAGTATTGACACGGCAAACATGTTCGATGCAGCAAAAGCATTAGAAAAAAGATTCTTAACGGTAAATTCCGATTATTTCTCATTTGTTCATGACACAATAGCCGAATCTACATTTAGTGCCGCAAGAGAAAGCATACTGGACATTCTAATACAATTTTGTCCTTTAGAAGTAATTACAAAGTTTTTCGGGAAAAAACAGAAGCCGATGAACAACGATAAACAAGAAGGTACACAAACCACGAATGATTTACTATATGGCAAACTCGCTGAAAGATTTAAATCCGAAATAGATGAAAGGCAAAATGTACTTCAATGTATTGGTGCCTCATCTCTCTGGCAGGAAAAAGCATTTTGTGAGACTGCCTTTCAAATACTAGGTATTCTTCGTTTTTACAAAGAAGACGAGGAAAATAAGTCACTGTTATGTTGCCTTTCACGCTTCGGACATGGTGATCTGATACGGAGCATTATTGACTCAGATACGTCCGTTGTTCCAAAAGAAGTGTTGGACAGATACATGTACATGGGTACGGAAGAGGCTTGCATGTTTGGAAATGTAGATAGCTTCAAACGTCTGATCACTAAAATAGTACACATATCAGATGATATGTTATTTGCCGCCATTCAAGGAGGAAACTGCGGTATTCTAAAACTACTTTTAGAAAAAGGGGGCAATATACGAGCACGAAAACCTAATACAAACGAAAACTTACTACACGAGGCATGTGCAAGAAACGATTATGATAGAGCTAGTCTTATTTTGCGTAAATGCGACGAATCAACACGCGCTGAACTTCTTTCATCGAGAACTGATGTTGATCAGAAGATTCCTCTTCTATATGCAGCAATGAAAGGCAATGCGAAAATAGTTAGCTTTCTTTTAGACAATGGAGCTAATATTGATTCAGAAGACAAAAAAGGGTTTAACAGTTTGCACTGTGCAGCAGTGTATGGCAATATTGATGTTGTAGAATACATTTGTTCACATCATAAAAGCATGTTAGACAAAATAAGTACTAAAGGCTACACTGCTGCTCATGCTGCAACTGCAGGGGACATAACTTGTCTGGAGTATTTACTAGAAAAGGGGTTACATTTCAGTGATGTCACACATGATGGAGGGACGCTCCTTCACGAAGCATCCATAAATGGAAATGTTCAGGTGACCAAGTACCTTTGCGAGAACTACGGTGAAATGATGCAGATGTTAGACAACGATGGCGAGACGGCATGCCACTATGCAGCTAGAGGCGGCCACGTATATTGTTTAGCAACACTAATTGAGCATGGAGTGGATTCTACCTGTAGTTCGGTTAAAGGGTATATGCCTTTGCATGAAGCGGCTTTTTGTGGGAAACTTTATGTCGTGAAATACCTTTGCGGTCATTTTTCTGATGATATTCAATTAACAGACAGAAATGGGAGAAATGCAGCTCACCATGCGGCAGCTGGTGGTCATATTGATTGCTTAATCTATCTAATTAAACATAAAATAGATCCAAGGAACACGAAAGATAACAAGGACAGAACTGCTGCTTACAGTGCCGCAATAGGTGGTCACTTAGACTGCTTACAATATCTTATAAAGATAGGTATCGATCCATATGAAACGGGAAATATAAAGGCAACACTTTTGCACGAGGCATGTTACCACGGGCAAACAGAAGTTGTACAATATCTCTGTAAGACTTATGGGAATCTGAAGAAAATGAAAGATTATAAGGACAGGACAGCCGCTTACAGTGCCGCAAAAGGCGGTCATTTAGATTGCTTACAGTATCTTATAGAGGTAGGTATCGATCCGTATGAATCGGGAAGTACAAAATCAACTCCTCTTTTGCATGTGGCATGTTACCACGGGCAAACAAAAGTTGTCCAATATCTCTGCAACACTTATGGGAATCTTAAGAAAATGAAAGATTATCAGGACAGGACAGCTGCTTACAGTGCGGCAAAAGGCGGTCATTTAGATTGCTTACAGTATCTTATAGAGGTAGGTATCGATCCGTATGAAACGGGAAGTACGAAATCAACTCTTTTGCATGCGGCCTGTTACCGCGGGCAAGCAGGAGTTGTCCAATATCTCTGTAACACCTATTCGAATCTTAAGGAAATGAAAGATGACCATGATGAAACAGCTGCTTTCAGTGCCGCAAAAGGGGGTGATTTAGATTGCTTACAGTATCTTATAGAGATAGGTATCGATCCATACGAAACGGGAAGTACAAAATCAACTCTTTTGCATGCGGCCTGTTACCGCGGGCAAGCAGGAGTTGTCCAATATCTCTGTAACACCTATTCGAATCTGA
Organism: Cyrtodaria siliqua; assembly: GCA_037043455.1. Lineage (NCBI taxonomy): Eukaryota > Metazoa > Mollusca > Bivalvia > Adapedonta > Hiatellidae > Cyrtodaria > Cyrtodaria siliqua. The sequence continues at coordinate 14,053 of JAWPHD010014770.1, read as the reverse complement.
AGGAAATGAAAGATGACCATGATGAAACAGCTGCTTTCAGTGCCGCAAAAGGGGGTGATTTAGATTGCTTACAGTATCTTATAGAGATAGGTATCGATCCATACGAAACGGGAAGTACAAAATCAACTCTTTTGCATGCGGCCTGTTACCGCGGGCAAGCAGGAGTTGTCCAATATCTCTGTAACACCTATTCGAATCTTAAGGAAATGAAAGATGACCATGATGAAACAGCTGCTTTCAGTGCCGCAAAAGGGGGTGATTTAGATTGCTTACAGTATCTTATAGAGATAGGTATCGATCCATACGAAACGGGAAGTATAAAATCAACTCTTTTGCATGCGGCCTGTTACCGCGGGCAAGCAGGAGTTGTCCAATATCTCTGTAACAATTATGGGAGTCTTAAAAATATGAAAAATGACCATGATAGAACAGCTGCTTATAGTTCTGCAAAAGGGGGTCATTTAGAATGTTTGAAAATTGTAATCAAATATGGAGCCGATCCACTTTTAAAATGCAGAGGAGGAGAAACACTTCTACACACAGCGTCCACGTTTGGGCATCTGCACATTTTGAGATATCTTTGTGAAGAACACACAATTCCTATAGACAGTCTAACCAACAATGGTCGCACAGCAGCCTACTTTGCTTCAGGAGGAGGCCATTTGGATTGCTTGACGTACTTGATACAACAAAAGGCAAATCCCTGGAGAACCGACACTAAACAGAGTACCCTTTTACACACAGCAGCATTTCGAGGAAAGTCTAACGTTGTGAAATACCTCTGTGAGAAATACAACACAATGGTAAAAGAGAAGGACATGTCTGGAGAAAATGCAGCTCACAAGGCGGCAGCAGGTGGCCATTTGACGTGTTTGAAGCTTGTCATTGGTCGGAACATAAATCCGATGGATTTGACCCGTTACAATATGACGGTTCTCCATCTTGCGGCTCAAAAAGGAAATTATTATATTGTCAAATACCTTTGTGATACACAACCGAGACTGGTTAAAATATATTCAGGTGCTGCAGCTGAGTTCGCTAAGAAAAACAAACATTTCGATGTTGTTCACCTGCTTAACAGACATAAATTACCGGGGCATTGTTGAATTTGTCAAATACCTATATACCAGAATTAACAGTTTTTAATGTATTTGGCGAATGTAGATTATTTAACGGTGAAAATAAGTTTTTATAATAAATGCTCGGTGGTCTTGAGAACCAAATAGTGACATAAATTATTCGTTTAAAATGAAGATTTGTTCCGATTGGCAAATATGTATGTGAGATATACAAAGAATAGCGCCAAGAAGCTGCATCTGATTTATCAGTGAACCGTGGTCTTCATAAAGAACTGTCATGCAGTTGAAATCAACTAGCGGCTTCGACAGAATGATAGGAGCTTTATTATCAATAGCATACATAAATATATTTACATGTAGATGATGCCGATGATTACCAATAGCAGACACAAACATATTTACATGTTGATGATGACGAAGATTAAGAATCGACAACAACCACGTAGTTGCAATGTAGTTATGAATAAACGAAACAAAACTTGAATACAAAGAGCGCAAACTGACTGTTCGTTGAATCTACAGACGTTTTTGTCTCTGTGGTGTATTTATATAAATAGGTTTTGAAAAGAAGAAGAATTTATGAATAAGTAAATGAATGAACACAGCGTTAGCTTTGCTTAGAGGACAATTACTGAGCTACACTGATCCAATGGTCTATACATCTACTGAATAACACTGAACTGTATTATTGAGCTACAGTAATCCAGTAAATTAAATATTCAATAACTGAGATGCAGTTATCCACTAATATACAATTACTGAGCTACAGTAATCCACTATTGTAAAGTTACTCAGCTACAGTTATCCAGTAATATATAATTCATGAGCAACAGTTATCCAGTAATATTTAATTACTGAGCTACAGTTATCCAGTAATATATAATTACTGAGCTACATTCATCCTGTATTATACAATAACTGAGCTACAGTCATCCAGTAATGTATTATTACTGAGCTACAGTTATCCTGTAATATACAATTACTGAGCAACAGTCATCCAGTAATATATTATTACTCAGCTACAGTTATCCAGTTATATATGATTACTATGCTACAGTCATCCAGTAATATACAATTACTGAGCTACAGTCATCCAGTAATATATAATTACCGAGTTACAGTCATCCAGTAATATATAATTACTGAGCTACAGTTATCCAGTAATATACGATTACTGAGCTACAGTCATCCAGTAATATATTATTTCTGAGCTACAGTTGTCCAGTAATAAATGATTACTGAGCTACAGTTATCCAGTAATATATAATTACTGAGCTACAGTTATCCAGTAATATATAATTACTGAGCTATAGTTATCCGGTAATATATGATAACTGAGCTACTGTCATCCAGTAATTTACAAATACTGAGCTACTGTCATCCAGTAATATATAATTACTGAGCTACAGTCATCCAGTATTATACAATTACTGAGCTACAGTCATCCAGTAATATACAGTTACTGAGCTACAGTTATCCAGTAATATATGATTACTTAGCTACAGTTATCCAATAATATATAATTACTGAGCTACAGTTATCCAGTATTATACAATTACTGAGCTACACTCATCCAGTAATATACAATTACTGAGCTACAGTTATCCAGTAATATACAAATACTGAGCTACTGTCATCCAGTAATATATAATTACTGAGCTACAGTCATCCAGTATTATACAATTACTGAGCTACAGTCATCCAGTAATATATAATTACTGAGCTACAGTTATCCAGTAATATATGATTACTTAGCTACAGTTATCAATATTATATAATTACTGAGCTACAGTTATCCAGTATTATACAACTACTGAGCTACAGTCATCCAGTAATATACAATTACTGAGCTACAATTATCCAGTAATATATGATTACTTAGCTACAGTTATCAATACTACATAATTACTGAGCTACAGTTATCCAGTAATATATGATTACTGAGCTACAGTCATCCAGTAATATAAAATTACTGAGCTACAGTTATCCATTAATATACGATAACTGAGCTACAGTTATCCAGTAATATATGATTACTGAGCTACAGTTATCCAGTAATATATAATTACTTAGCTATAGTCATCCAGTAATATATAATTACAGAGCTACAGTTATCTAGTAATATATGATTACTGAGCTACAGTTATTCAGTAATTTATGATTACTGGGCTACAGTTATCCAGTAATAAATGAGAAGTGAGCTACAGTTATCCAGTAATATATGATTACTGAGATACAGTTATTCGGTAAAATATAATTACTGAGCTACAGTTATCCAGTAATATATAACTACTGAGCTACTGTTATCCAGTAATATATATGATAACTGAGATACAGTTATTCGGTAGTATATAATTACTGAGCTACAGTCATCCAGTAATATATAACTACTGAGCTACTGTTATCCAGTAATATATATGATAACTGAGATACAGTTATTCGGTAATATATGATTACTGAGATACAGTTATCCAGTTATATATGATTACTGAGATACAGTTATCCAGTAATATATAATTACTGAGCTATAGTAATCCACTATATATACAATTTCTAAGCAACAGTATTCCGCTAATATACATTTACTGAGCTACAGTAATCCACTGTTGTAAACAATTATTGCGCGATTATACTATAATAATCCCGTTCTATTCTCATCACATTTATTGTTAAAATATTGTTTAATTAACTAGGAATGTAAAGCGACAGGAATACTTGTTATATTATCGATATATGTTCTCTTATGTTAACTTTGAATAATAGCGAGGTTGTGTACACATTATAAAGTAGGTAACCATGTCTTCACAACTTTTTATTTTGTGCATTATTCTGTTCATTGATTATTTAATTTACACATTTGGTTAAGTGTGGACCTACGGTACCGTTGCGTTTGGTTGCTGTTGTTCTATAGGGCAGTTTTCTCACCGAGTTTGATATATTATGATTATTATTGACAACGAGTTCTGGAAGCTTGTATCATCTCAAGTGGACATATCATATCTGCATGATCTCGCGAGAGGATTTAACCTCGGGTGTGATCCTAGAGATATGGCATCTCCACAAGAGGAGATGCAAGCGTCCAGAACACCTCGAGTGTGATCCTGGAGATATGGCATCTCCACAAGAGGAGATGCAAGCTTCCAGAATACCTCGAGTGTGATCCTGGAGATATTACATATCCACAAGAGGAGATGCAAGCGTCCAGAACACCTCGAGTGTGATCCTGGAGATATTACATATCCACAAGAGGAGATGCAAGCGTCCAGAACACCTCGAGTGTGATCCTGGAGATATTACATATCCACAAGAGGGGATTCAAGCGTCCAGAACACGTACTCTTGTAATGATCTTGTTATTATACTGAAAGAAAAAGAAACGCTTTGTCACAAGTTTGCCTATAATACAGACTTAATACCACGTAATATTCCAACGTGTTTGTTTTTAATAATAGGGCTACAGTTAGTTAGAGAAAAGACAAAACTGTGCTATAGTAGACTTTGTAATCACGGTACACTTTGCCAACTTTGTAATCACGGTACACTTTGCCATACGAAATTAATATATGTTGAAGTACAGCTTTGAAAATTAGAGCCATTTCAGTACTGTATTTATTGTACAGAGATTGCAACAATTTTACAGCCTAAATTTGCTTTCCTGCTTGATATATAGTTACCTTCGTAAGAATACTTGTGAAATAGCACTGTTGACTAGTTTGACCAGTTTGTTTACACATGTTATCGACGACTTCACACGACGTCGACTTCGACGGTATACGATGGCATGCAATGTCATGATCTATTTTGAGTCGTATAGTGAAACGAAATCAGAAAACGCAAGTAGGATAAAGGACTTTGTATTCCATTGTAATAAACTGAAGGTACTATGTATATATTATTGATAATCATATTATAAATGTATAGCACAATACTGAAGGTACTATGTATATATTATTGATAGGCATATTATATATGTATAGCACAATACTGAAGGTACTATGTATATATTATTGATAGGCATGTTATAAATGTATAGCACAATACTGAAGGTACAATGTATATATTATTGATAATCATATTATAAATGTATAGCACAATACTGAAGGTACAATGTATATATTATTGATAGGCATATTATATATGTATAGCACAATACTGAAGGTACTATGTATATATTATTGATAGGCATGTTATAAATGTATAGCACATACGTATTTCTTATCCCAATCTTGTTACGTTTGAAAACAAAATAGTTTGTAGAAATATAATGTTCACACAATTTGAAGACCGTATTGTGTATATTAATGGTATTCTTTATTTTTCGGTACGGAAGTCATAATTGCTTAACGGTGAATATTTTCCAAATATATTTCAAGAGATTTAATTCCTATGAACAGTAAAACATCCTTTGTTTCCATAAACTTGACAATACTTGTCTTTCTCAAGTGTAAGATCAGTCCGAAATAGTCGATGTTGCTAAATATTGAGCGACCTATTATTACACTTCTACTATGAAACCGTAAAAGTAGATAGAACACTAGAATAGGAAATGTAGCATTCAAGGACTACAGTCAACCACAAATACACACAGAAACAAACAACAACTACAAAGATGATTAATAGACAAGATATGACATCACAAACAAAAACGGGTTGACAATAGTGCTACCGCCTTGGAACGGTCAGTGGCAAAAAGACCGCTCGGAGGTGGGTGGGGAGGGGGCGTTAAACCAGGTCCTAGTGGGCACCAAACCTCAGTTTTACCCTATTGTCATCCAAATAAAATGGGGCAATGTATATAAAGATATTCACACCAGGTAAACATTCATTAACAAACAAGGCAGCACTAATAGGAAATATAAGTACAGAAAATAGACGATCGTATGCATATAGGACTATACCAAAAAGCATAGAAAGCCACAAATCAAGTATTCAATGACTCGGCAGAAACTGTAGAGACTATATTTGTAATATGAAGGTTTCTGTGCAAAACTGGCGAATTCTCATCCTTTGAAACTCCTGTAAATTATGAAAGGTTATTTGTTTTCATATGGATTGTAACATATATTCATATAGGGATTTGTTTCCATGTGGATTGTGACATAAATTTCATAGGGATTTATTTTTATATGGAGTGTGACATATGTTTCGTACGCTTTTGTTTGCATATAACATGTATAGATTGAAATTTCATATTGATTTTTTTTTCATATGGATTGTAACACATTCTTATAGGGATTTGTTTTCATGTGGAATGTGTCATATATTTTAATGGGATTTATTTTCATATGAATTGTAACTTATTTCATAGGGATTAATCATTTGTTTTCATATTGATAGTGAAATATATTTGATATGGATTTATTTTCATGTGGATTGTAAACAGTATTTACTAGCGGTTATTATAAATAAACGAGGGGTCATACAAAACAAAGCGCATGCATTCTATAATTTTATCATCAATCAATTAATATTTAATTTTTCGAATACTTGTGACATTGTGACATTTTATGATTAACTGAGAACATTACCGATACAGCGTAAGCTGCCTATGCCATAAATACGTCTCTGAGGGGAGGGGCTATTTTGGTACTGTTGCAAAATGAATTACTAACATGAATGATGTCATGTTTATAGAACAGTCTAGTAAATATCAACAGCAATACAGCATAAAATTATTATTTTTATACTAAATTGTCAGCATCATGAATACAAGCACAACTTTTCCTCTCAAAAACATCTTAATAACCTACAGTACATGTATTTAACATGCAACGTCACACATTAAGAGCCAATTTTGGTTAAAAAATGAACAACGTACGAAACAATTTAGTTAGAAAAAAATAAATAGTGAAATCAAACAGTATGCGGCATAGAATCTTTTCCAAGATCAGACAGTACTCGACAGTTTCTCGTGACATGTCACACCTTATATCATCAATAATTCTAAAAATAAGTATTTACTTGATTTTTTTAACAATGTTTTAGTAATAACATCTCTACCAAAAAGGTTATAGCATGCATGCTGATTTTGATCTCCCCGTTCCAGATAATGAGGTTTTCCACGTTATTTAGTGCATAACATGACATATTACTTGTTATATATTTTGCAATTGCCATATTATTTAGTGTATAACATGCCATGGGATTTGTTATATATTAACCATAGTATGTAGTGTATGACAAACCATGTGATTTGTTATATATTTGACATATTATTTAGTGTATACGAAACCATGTGGTTTGTTATATATTTGCCATATTATTTAGTGTATAACAAACCATGTGATTTGTTATGTATTTGCCATATTATTAAGTGTATAACATGATTTGTTATATATTTGCCATATTATTTAGTGTATATGAAACCATGTGGTTTGTTATATATTGGCCATATAATTTAATGTATAACAAACCATGTGATTTATTATATATTTGACATATTATTTAGTGTATAACAAACCATGTGAGTTGTTATATATTAGCCATATTATTAAGTGTATATAATGACATGTGTCTTATGACAGATTTGCCATATTGGTTAGAGTATAACAAACCATGTGATTTGTTATATATTTGCCATATCATTTAGTGTATAACATGACATGTGTCTTGTTATGTATTTGTCGTATTGTTTAGTATATATTATGATATGATTTATTTTAATATTTTAATCATAATACTTAGTGTATAACATACCATATGTCTTGTTAAAATGTGCCATATTGTTTAGTGTATACTATGTCATGTGCCTTGTTATAGATGTGGCATAGTATGTATTTGTATTCATGCTGTATGACTTGTTTTATGTATGCCATATTATGTATTTTTGTGTACACGCAATGTGACTCTGTATATAAATGCCATAGTTTTGTTGTATACGTTATATTTGGTATACATGACATATGACTTGTTATATTTAGGCCATGTATTAGTTGTTTAAGAGGTGTGCTGCAAACAGTTATGCATGTAGATATACATTTATCAGATACATGTATGTACATTTCTGTCTTATTAAGGGGTGACGTAATAATTCTTGTTTTTTTAGTCACTGAGAAATAAAGCAAAATCATTGCGTAATTCCTTGGCGTTTACTGAAGATAACGTTATCTGACGTCATTAAACGGCATGAAGTAAAATCAATATGGTGCGTCCTCGACAAGCGTAACGTTCTGCTAATTAGATCAAACTATTAAACTAAACAGAACATGTGGATAATCTACATTATAAGAATGTTATTATCAGTGCCTGTTACTATTAAGTTTATTAGGCTCGGTCCGAAAATACAGAATGGCTCAGCAGAGCCTCGTTATTCTTGGTTTTCTAAGCCTCGCTAGGTTTGTTATAATGTAAAGACTGTTATCAGTCAGGGATAATACAAACTACATCGACTGATATACCGTAGCAGAAATTCACAATGTTATTATAAGATATAATGTAATAAAATAATTAAATATAAATTAAAATTGCTAGTGTTTTTTTTATACCAAGATACAGTCCAGTTAAGTGTGGTTTGGTTTGGTTTGTTTCTGATTCCAAATGTTTCTCTAAGGGAAACATGAACATCTTTGAGTGTTTAATATTTAAATTTGATTTTACATTGACGGATTCAGTATCAATTTGACTTTAAACATGCCTGCGTGTAGTTAAATAAAATATAACTATTTTGGGATCAACAAGCCCAGTATGTGTGGCTTTAAAGTACAATATCTCTTAAGCCAGTACTAGGAGGCGTGAGAGGTGTTGCACTTTACCTGACCTCTCTTGAGCAGACTGAGTAACCGAGTCTGCTACCTTTGACTCTTGTTTTTTTCTTCCAAGGGATCCCCTTTTAAGTATTTATTGACATTCACACTAGCTGGTGTGGCGACCGTAAAGACTACAAATCAGTAGTGTTATTACTTACTGGTCCTTTGGGATCATCAAGCCCAGTCTTTAAGGCTTTAAAGTAGAATATCGCTTAAGCCGGTAACTGACGGGACGACGAGAGTTTTAAATAAAACAAACACTGCCAAATACCATTTTCAAAGAGGCTCTACCTATATAGGTATGTCTACCATATAACATACACTTTACACAGTCATAAAGAGGACTATGAAAAAGTTTAAAAGCAATTGTTACCCTCATACAATGCCCGTTATTGTTGGAAAACGGTCAACTACAAATATTGCAATTTTGCAATGTCATTCGTATTTACTTTAGTGAAGTCGATTATGTAAATTTTCGATCGTATTCGTTTACTATCGGAAATTTACAGAATATTGTTGTTTTTGTTCAACTAGAAGGCATTGCGCATGTCCAAGACAATCGTTTTCATTTTTGAGGTACCACTTCTTATAAATGATGAAAAATCTTTGGCTCAAACAAATTGCACAAACGAAGGATAACTACCAATTTCAAGTTTTGAATCACCATACAGTTTACGAAACAGTTCTTACCTAATCGAATACACATCAAATTCATAATATCCCTCTCAAGAAACCAGTTATCTCCCCTTGATGTTTTATTCGGCTTCTCAGCTGTAAAACTAATAACACCACCTATAGATATAAGTATTTATGTTGATATACAAAAACAACACCACTCCACTTTAGAAAATATGTATAATGTCAGATTGAACCTTTAGAACTTTCTTCACAAGCTGACGATGCTTTGGAATATTAAGTGTAATCAGACCGGAAAAATGACAATGAAAAACTACACATAAATATTTAAGGCATTCAGTGGGTTTGAACTCGGGAACCCTTGCATGTGAAGCGGACGCTCTACCGATATCACTATAAAAGCTAGCTCTGCGGCGAGACAGTAGAAACTCGCGTATAAACATATATATTTACATACCAACAAACCTCCCCCTATCCCCAACGCCCACAACTGAGTCCTATTATATACCTGAAACCTTTTTATGTTTGATATTTGAAACCTTCATATCATATAGACAACAACATATACTATGATCTAGGTATCTGGGCTGAACCTCATACAATGCCTACCCGGATTCTCCATCAATGTAATCGGACCGGAAAAATTACAATGAAAAACGTCATATAGTTTGCGCTGTATGACGTCAAACGTTCTCATCTTGTTCAAAATGCTTATTAATGTTATATGTACTTATGCATATGATGGGTTTATATCGGGGTGTGCGCACGGAGTGGGAGCATGGCAAGTTTGTTGTAATTAACATTTCATTAAAATTACTGTTGAGTTTGTCTTCTTGACGTATGTTTACCAAGTGACGTCATGTAACACGGCGCTTACAACGGATGAAATATACCCGGGGAATTAATAGAACAGCTGTATTTTATCGTAGAATAATATACAGCTGTTTCTCTTCTTTGTGTATAGGTCATGTTAGAATAATATTTAGCGATTATGAATATTCTTTTACTGAGAAAGTCCAATCTTTCACTCATAGAAATGTAATAAAAGAGTATAATGGGATTATTAGTTTAATGTTAATTTAGATGTAACTGTAACATGTTGCACGGAATACCGGATGTATCATGGTTACCGCTGTTTGGTCGATAATTGAGACATATGCATTAACTTGTAATAGTGTTATACATTATAATACGCTATTGGTTCCGGTAAGACATTAATAACTATTTGTGCATGACGGTACTACACACACCCTCTCCTGCCACCATCGTCAGTCATTTATAGCGAACTCAGCCGAGGCACAAAGTGCCGAGGCGTTCGCACTACAGTAACGTACGTAAATACAGAAAAAACATGTATACCCGGTTCAAATATGATGGGCTGAAAAAAAGTGTTCCACAGTTGTTCAGATGGTCCTTCATTTTTATCGCTGGACTGTATGATAATTTCCCTAGTCAACCCAATGAGCACTCGGTGTTTATCTCACCCAATTATTAAGCCAACATTACGGTTGAAAATAACAAAATCGCAACGACTCAATGACTTCATTAGCCGAGCAGACGGGGAAATCAAAAACAAATGCCTCTTATCATATTTTAGTCTAAAGCCATTCTCGACAATATAATTATATTAAGATGCTAATGAAATATTCTTCGATTTTTTGCAACTTTTTAGGATTGTTTTAAATATCATTATTTTTCCAAGTTAGATCTTCTCCCGGGAGAAAGGGAGTATGTCCCTGCTAATAATGTTCGCAAAGTCCCTTGTGCTGGTGTTTGGGGTGTACCTCGCCCCGTTTACCCCCTCCCAAAAATATGTTCCCTTGGAAACATGTCACAAAAGCTTTAAAGCCCATCAAATCGCTCATTTTCTGTTAAAAAATGCAAACATAATAGATCTAAAAACAATATATATATATATATATATATATAATACTGCTTTATCAGGTCACTTGTGGTTTGTGTGTAAGTGGGTAGAGGCGGGGCGTGGGTTGTGGGGGTATCCCCACGACATTCCCTGTGAAACATTTCACAATATCTTTAAACCAAATCTATGGAAACGCAAATATTTTTCAATCACACGGGTAAACAATAATATATATATATATATATATTGTATTCTGAGTGGAACCAGATAGGTCCATACCACTTTCATTTCACAAATCTCCCGGAAAACAAATATTTTCATAGTCAAACTTAATTCTATATAAATTATGAAATAAACTTATTTATGAAATTGCTTTACATACATACGTACATTTACTTTTCGGGTGGGTGCATGGACATAAATACACTGGATTCGAAACTGCCTATACGCCTCTTGCTAATCTGAATTTATCCACCCAATGGTTAGTAAGCTGGTTCCCTGATTACTCTACGGTATCCAACAGGGTCAAATGAGTACCGCTTCTGTATCAAACTTTTCAATTACGACAATATGTTGTTAAATTGGTCATTTATTTGTAGACACTCCCATTTATTTAAGACCATATTATGTTAGCTTTCTTTGTGTTTAATACATATTTTTCTTGTTTTTGTTGCTAGATGTAATATACCTCTTTACTTTAAACAATGGTAATAAGTAAATGGCTGAGTTTGCTTTAGAAGGTTTTACCTTAGATATCATATTAGTTGATGAGACCCTCATATTTGATTTTTTTTAAATGTAATTGTCGTAAGTAAGTATTATTGGAAGACTGAGCCCTGTGAATACTTCATTTCCGGTTCGACTTTTTCATCTATACACGAATCATGCCTATTCCGGTATAACATTATACATGCAATGATCATATCACTATTAACCTTGCATACTTTCAAATGCAAGTATGTTATCAATTAAAATTGAATCAATACGAACATTGATCATTTAGGAGATATTTTCAATCTGGGAGCGGTATTTGAGTTATTTTACGGTCTGAACATTTTCTTTATAGCGACGCGGTAGTGAGAGCCGTTAAAACGTAATTTCAGACAGTAAAACTGAACCATATGACCCCTATCCCCAGAGTCCCATGGTGACCCTGGATCAACTATACTAGCTATTCTCCCAAAATCATTACATTTTATTGAGAAAGGAAAATAGATATTTGACCGACTGTATCTCTCTCCAGCCACTCCCACCCCACCAAATACCCCCTCACATACCCCAGCCCCACAGTATATACACTGTAATCCCTCCATCAAAATGTTCATTTGAGACATAATTTAAAAAAGAAGACCACTGTTACCCTCCATCCTCCTCCACCACCTCTGCAACCCCAACCTCTGTTTATAAAGTTTTCTAATAATTTTATTAAGTAACTCATGAAAAATTATCACCACCGATAATCTTCATCAAGTTTGTAAATCAGTGCATATCCATAAAACATACGGATTATGATAACTCTTGTCGAAGAAGCGTTTTTAAGACGGCTATTATGTAGGTCTAGCGGATCAGTGTTACGATAATTAAACGTAGAACGCTAATCTTATGGTACTGGTAACTCCTGTTGGAGGCTTTTTTTGAGTTCTGTTAAGATAAAGAAGGTTGAAGTCCTCAACACGGCTACAAGCTCCCATTTAAATGTGGATAATTCACAACTATCGAAATCAAAATTATCTCTCATCATAAATTTTAGTTATTACTTACTCCATTTTCAATAAGCTGTAAAATCAAAACACGGAGTGACAGAACCAACCCGAATCGTTAGCCTTATTATACCCACGCTTTGAGAAAAAAAACAGGGTATATTAAAATCGCCGTCCGTTAGTCTGTCTGTTCGTCCGTTCATGCGTCCGCATCTCCTCCTAACCGCAGAACGAAATTAAACCAAACTTAGGGTATGACTTAAAAATATGATGACGGCGTGTAAAACATTGTTTTGGCTCCGAGCCCAGGGGCCCTTAGGGTGATGTCAAAAGGTCAAATACACTAAAAATTCAATTACATAGTCATTTTTCCATAATTTTTGCACATAACTTGGTATATGTATATCGTATATGAAAGATAACAAAATGTCAAGACACGATTTTATTATTTCACAAACTCGGACGTCTGCCTGGGTGCCCAGGGTGTATTTGGACGGGTGGGCGGGGATGTAATTATGTCTCAAATGAAACAATATGATGATGGCACCGATACCCAGTGTCCACTCAGAGGGGTAAAATTGTCAAATACACTAAAACTTCAATTAACATCTGTCATTTTTCTATAGTTTTTGCACATAACTTGGTGTATGTAATCGTCTATAAAAGATAAACAGCACATCACTACGATTTTTATTTCGTACTCTCCCGTTCTGCATGGGGCTGAGGGTGGGGGTGCGTTTTGTGGGAGGGAGTTCTTCTTTTTGATAATTATGTCTCAAATGAAACATTATTATAATGGGATTACATTGTATACGATTGCTTACCTCCTACGTCATCGGTGGCGCTGTGAAGAAGTGGCATCAACTACACTAGTTCATACTTTTGCACCACATTAATTGGTATAATAGTCTTCTATGAAAAAGTGTACACTAGCATGTCAAATGATGTTTTATTATTTAAAACTCGGACGTCATCCTATGTGGTTAAACCGAAGTTATTCTGCGGCGCACTAGATGATCAGTTAGCTGTG
>JAWPHD010014769.1:0-59218 GCA_037043455.1 Cyrtodaria siliqua | reverse complement strand
AACACAAATGAGAACTGCTTTTGCTGCTGAAATAACTCAAATACAAATATTAAATATTTTCGCATATCAGTCTACTAGTAGTATATTTATATTAGCGACAGAACGTTCATTAGCCTCTGTAGTGCATTTTATTGAGGCGGCGGTGAAGTTAGGATTCCAGCCTGCTGATTTTATTTTCCTTCTTTTTTTAAAATTTTATTATGGTTTTCATTATTGGAAATGGTAAGGTAGCAACAGTTCCTTTACAATCTTCACTTTGATAACGCAGTCTTATAATTACACGCGGCAGCTATATTACACTTGCCTAAAACCTTTCTGGTTGCTAAGAGGTATGATTGTTTTCGTTTCCGTCTACCCTATCCTTGAAAGTGTTACACTGAGTTATTTGCCTGGAACGCCATCCTCATCAATATACTGAACTGAAACTGTGTACAAATTAGGTCTCTCGAGTTTTAGAAACAAAACTACGTAGGCGTCAATAATATATATACTGATAAAAATATTGATAAAACTAAGTTTAGCAAGTAAATATCATAAATTCCTGTTGACCATATTCTAGGATATGTGTAGAAGCCTTCATGGGCAATATACCTTACACTATTATCAGTTATATTAAGGGAATAAGTCTCAAAATAAATATGCGAAACATGTGGTAATCCATAATACTGTAGGTCAGGTCACGCACAAAGTCAGATTTATCTAAGCATAGACCCTACACTGCTTTAATTCCAATTATACATTTATATAATACTTGCATATATTCATGTTTGTTCCATTTAAATCATGTATAAAACTATATATATATATTAAACTATGTAGTAGATTCAGTCAGTGTGTGTGTGCTGAACCCATGAAATGAGTATAGATGCCTGATCCAATATATGGTATAACTATTTTATATAAGACTGAAACAAGATGATTATGTACTTTATTTCAAATAGTCCATGGATGTACCACCTACTGTGTTTACAACTGCCTCCCTAGAATCTTAGCGAACATTTCTTTCACAGATATGCCGCAACACCATATTGCTTATTAGTCAATGCACTCTTCAACAAATGCATCAATTAGTAATTAATTAACCATGGTATATACCCTGCATATGTATCGACACAATATACTTTTTCTCTGTTATTTCTACGATTATTAAACAATATTTCTTATTTCATATGTTTTAACCATATCATAGTGCAGACTGTAAATTTTTGATCTGTAATATCAGTTATAACTAACTGTATGTGCAAATTAGTATCATATTGTTCTATGAATAAGCAATACTATGCTAAGTAGGATATACAATTGGATAAAGGAAAGCATAG
Organism: Cyrtodaria siliqua; assembly: GCA_037043455.1. Taxonomy (NCBI): domain Eukaryota; kingdom Metazoa; phylum Mollusca; class Bivalvia; order Adapedonta; family Hiatellidae; genus Cyrtodaria; species Cyrtodaria siliqua. The sequence continues at coordinate 57,899 of JAWPHD010014769.1, read as the reverse complement.
TCAATATATGTTGTATACATTATTCATTAGTAACTATTAATGCTGTATATACTAATTTTGAACAATAATAACCAACACTGAAATTTCATGACCGCAGTAATGTTAGTAAAATATACTAATGTATTGTGTTTAAGCATTTACACTTAATACTTTTATGTATGCTGATGCTGTAATCATTTATAGTTCATACTTTACAATATGCTACACATGTGTATGTTCGACACTCTTGATGTCATCAATATTCCCTTTTGAATTTCTAGATTATGTCTGTAACCATTAGTCATTACATTTTAATATACATTGTGTTTTTCTGTTTATTTTACACTAATGCCTGTAGGACCCTATACTGAAGTGTATATATTCATCATCATTTCAAATAATTATTCTAAAATACTATTGTCAAGAATTAAAATGTGATTTCTTTCCGTATGTCTTGTTGTTGGAAGCGACATATATATAATACTGTCTCACCCATAACATGTATATATATATATATAGAGAGAGAGAGAGAGAGAGAGAGGGAGAGAGAGAGAGAGAGATTGCACATATTCATGTTTATTTAATAGTAATTACATTTCATTCAATTCAATATGAGATATCACTAAAATTAAATATTCATTAAAAATGTGCAACTTAATGTGTCATTACATTTCATTTGAATTAATTGTAAGCATGATATCTTGGCGTTACGCACTGTATAGGAAATATATCGTGAACATTTGATTGTACCTAAAATAATTCACTTAAGCATTCATTAAATATGCAACATGAGGTATTGTTACATTTAATTGCAATTAAATTCAATATGACTTATCACTACATTTAATTAGTCATTATATGTGCTATGTGATGTGTCATTACATTTAATTTGAATTAAGAAATATCATTAAATTGTAAATTTGATATTTTAGGAGATTTTTTTTGTATATGAAATATCGTTACATTTAATTGCAATTAAATTCCACCAAATTCAATATCAAATACCTTTGCTAGATTTAAGATATTATTAAATGTGCATCATTATGTATTGTAACCTTGCGATTAAATGCAATTCAATTCAAAAATAAAAGTTGCAAACTTTTATTCTACCTTTAAGTGTAATTAAACTCCAATTAAATCCCACACATGGAATTAAATGACATTTCAGCAAATTTCAGTTTTGATTAAATCCTTTATTTCATGCAGTAGTATAGCTGCTGTACAACAACAAGAGTCGAGAACGTGTGCATAGCTGTGTATAGAACGTGTGTATAGCGTGTGTATAGCTTATGTACCAGTGTGTATATAATGTTATGTTGTTTCAGTAAAAAGGAATATAAAAAAGATCGGAAAGGGAAAGATGGTGAACAATTTGCGGAAGTCTGTAGCGAGGAATTATTTTTGATAAAGTACTGAATACTTGTCAAATACACCAACACGTCGGGGCATAGCATTGTGTCAGATACTGGGACCATACGCCGCTGGACATGGAATAATAACAGTTAAACAGAGAATATTATACATGTATCAGTGCCTTTTACTACCAAGTTTATTAGTCGAGGCTCTGTCGAGCATATTCCACTACCGTCTCAGTCAAGCCGTGACTGCAATATTTCGTGTTTATCGTGTTCGACCATTTCCATCCCGAAGATGGCATGCATATGGCGGTGAACTACGGAATCCTGTTAGGGCCATCGCGATCTCGCGTTTTCAATTTCGCGAGATTGCGAGATTGCGAAATAAATTTCGCATTCTCGTCCTATTCTACATTTAAAAAAGGCGAGGTTTGTAAGCCAAACTTCGTGCAAACCTCGCGATTTAATCACGTCTTCATTTGGACGAGATTGCGAGAATGCTAAATAAATCTCGCATTCTCGCCGTATTCTACAATGAAAAAAAACGCGAGATTTGCAAATCAAACTTCGTGCAAACCTCCCGCTTTTATATCGGCCTATTTGTACGATGAAAAAAACGCGAGAATTACGCGCAGTTTGGGTTAGCAAACCTCGCGTTTGTTTCTTCGATGTACCAGAGGGCTAAAACAAGAAAACATATTTCTTATTCTCGTAATCTAATAAGAATAAAATCGCGAGGTTTGCATGACGTTTGATTTGCAATCCTCGCGGTTTTTTTTCATTTTACAATATGCCGATATAAAATCGCGAGGTTTGCACGAAGTTTGATTGCAAATCTCGCATTTTATTTTATTGTATAATACGGCGAGAATGCGAGATTTATTTAGCATTCTCTTAATCTCGTCCAAATGAAAACGTAATAAATTCTCGAGGTTTGCACGAAGTTTGGCTTACAAACCTCGCGTTTGTTTCAAAGTAGAATAGGACGAGAATGCAAAATTTATTTCGCAATCTCGGGAAATTGAAAACGCGAGATCGCGATGGCCCTAACAGGATTCCGTAGTGAACAGGTTGTGATAGACCTTGTAGCAGAAGAGTTCTTACATAACTGATATATTTTAAAAGTAGATCAGAGTTATTTTATCAAGAACGTCTCCAGAATTGTTAATAGACTAATATAAATTAATCCCAGAGTATTCACATGCTTTAGCACAATATTGTTTAACGTAATCTTTAACGACAGTAAGACAGGAAGTTAATACAAGTTTGGATATGTGTGTGGTGGTGCAGGTAGTAAAACTCAATATAAAGCGGACTGTATACGTTTGTTTTATGTATTATAGGAATTCAGTACATAGTTGGCAGTTGGTTTTGTTTTTCGTCTTCCCTAGCCTTGAAAATAGTGCACCGAGTGATATGTGTGTAAACAACATCATCCCCAGTAGACTGAACTGGAATATTCACATTAGTGCTATCGAGTTCCAGAGATATACTATTGACGTTATGTAGGCGTCAAACAATAATTACATTAGTATTTGCTTTATCAGCAGGAACTAAAAGAAATTTATTATGAAATTCTTGAATTTTCGATTTTAAATTACGAAACGAAAACATAGGTCCCAGAGGAAGTAAAGAGGGGCTAACCGTATAAAAGTTTATACGTGTATCTATAATTTTAAGAATTGACATTTTCCAAAAATAAGATATATGTTCCTATAGAAAATACAGCGTCCGAACGCAATAGCATCATAGGTCCGCATTGTATTGCAAACAAGGAGCAATATTTAATTATTTTACATTGAAAAAGACAAAATACAACGGAAATACTGGTAAAGACGAATGCTCATGCTCCTACCTCTCATGGTCGGTGTTTCAGTAGGTGTAGCTGTCCAATCATCGCACAAGGTAAAAGTGAAGCGTAGTGAATGACTGTAGAGGGGTCAATCTCTAAACATGCAGTGCTTTGTATGACTAAATGGACGAACTTCCTGATTAATTTTGTAAAGTAGTCAGGAAAATCGCCAGATCCATTTAACTTCCGAAATTTATAGACCACATCTCCATAAAATAAGGGTTGTGATATTCCTAGTCGCAGAAGAATTTTAAGTTTGTTGTTGTACTTCTCCTGTAGGTTTTTGTTGCGGCGGTAGAATTTTGATTTCTGATCTACGTAGTATGTGATAACGAAAAACCTGCTGAAGAAAGAGTATGAGAGTGGACCTTTGGGAACGGCCGAAGACGACAATATGTGTTTATTTGCAATAATTTCGTTTGCATCATTGATATCTTTAACATCATTACAAGCTTTAAAATGAATGAGTTGGGAGATATAAACCCCGTATGATGTAGCATGAGGTTTGTCCCCATCCTGGTATTGATAGTTAACGATGTTAAAGTTGAAGTCATCTCTCTTATCATATTATAGTTTGTATGAAATCATTAGAAATCGTGATATAAAAATCGAGGAATGATGCTTCAGTATGCGAACTGTTGGCTTTATTCAACGGGTGACATACTCAACATAAAATCTCTTTCATAGCAGTACAAAATCAAATCTGCGACACGTGGCGGTAAATGCCTTTTATGGTCAACCTCATATAATAGATTAATTGGCATCCGCTTCTTCGTCAAATTATGTAAACAAGAAAAATAGAGTCTGACTTCTTTCCTAAGGAGGACGTGTCTACCCGAATTCTTACAAACAGTATACAGGTTTGCAACAGTAAATATTTTCTTAAGTTATTCTTCTTTCTGCGACCATGCGACAGTCGTTTAGGTTTACGAATAGACATTATGCTAACTGTTATCAGTTAGCCCCAATGGATACGGAGTTCGTAACTGCTTTATCCATTTGAGTTTAGCGATATGTCTAACTAGTATTCTGTAACCTTTAGTAGCAGTTTTATCAAAGTCAATAGTTTCCAAAGGCTGAGTGGTAACATCATCTATGGAATGACCCGAATCCCTGAAATGTGTTTTAAATCGTTTCGACTGATGTATTTTATACAAATGCTCGCGAAAACAAACTTTCTTGGATCGACAAGTTTGGCACTACATATTGTATACTACATTTAGGATGATGTCAAGTCAAACCATAAACGATATTACTTGACGATCAGTAAATGTCTGAAGGTATACTGACACTAAACTCTCGACCATTGGTAGTGGATTTAATAGTGGACTTTAGTGACAAGTATTCACATACACTACAACATTTCGAGTTGCAATTAAGCATATAAGTATATAATGTACGTCTACTGTTTAACCTATTAATATTAACTGGTGGTTTAACTTTATATCGATTACGTACAGACGTTTCAAGGGGTGTTAATTTAATAGAAGGATTTTTTTCTCAATATAGAATTAGTGCCAGGAATATGAATGGTAGATGCCGAATGAAGATTAATTCGTGATCTGAGCACGACATGCATTAAAATCAATAGATGAATGTAATCTATAATTCAGACCTTTAGAAAGAGTATTTACCAAAGGTATTAGTGATGACATGACCTGCTGGAGCATAGCAAAACCATTGGTGGTTTACACCCATATTCCTCTAGAGTGTTATTCATTATGTCAAGGTCAGACATTATTTTGTTGTAGTTGAAAATATTATGTCTAATTGCTTTTATTATACGTATAACAAATTATAAAACTTACTGTTTTTGTCTGAAATATTTAAGCATAGAATAAACTACATGATTATCTCGAAAAATACGTGGAATGTCAACGAAATCAAAACCTTATTAAGCTATAGTATTTTTAGAAAATGGCTGAAGTGATGGAACTCCTTCTCGAAAGGGGTCGGAGAACGCTGTTTATAGTTTTAAATTATGGAAGAAGTGTTGTACAAGGTATCTCTATGAATAAAATGTTGTCTGCTTTCTCGACGATCAACTTAAGTGAACATATGGAGAAAGCGATAAGACGTGAAAGCATACAGTGCTTTCCAGACTGTTTAAAACTAGTGTGTAAATCAGCGACTGATAAAGTTACCTGAGAGTTACGTTTGATGTTACCATTACGCCTACGACCATGAGACCAAGAGTTACATTTTAGAATAGAACCTATAGAAATATATCAATATTAGCATCTTTAGAAAATATTTCCTTGTTGATAAATACTGTCATTAAGGCCGAGTGGATATAGTGTCTGTATGATTTTTATCCTCTTTAGTTCTGTATTATTTCCAGTTTTATGTTAGAGCTTTTAGTAGCAATAATTACTATTATAAATTATATATTCAACCTGTTGAAAAGTAACGCTACTTAACGTATGACCTGACTGACGAAAGCGTGGGTACGAGTATGTTTTTACCTTTCAAGATTACCTGCATTATATTATGTCCATGAAATCGAACGTTTAAAGATCGAACTTTTGTCTAATATATATACCACAAAGTGGTGCATTTGAAGTCAAAACATGAATGACGTGAGATGTACGTCAATCAACATTTGAAGCTAGACAAAGTACATGAAACATTGTACCATTCACAGCTGATATAATACTGGATTTGGAAGATAAATTATTAAACAATTGCACCTCTTTATTGTGGTTTTTCGAATTCCAAAATGCTCAAATTTATTCCAAATGTGTTCTTCCTCCACATTGTAACTATAACCGACTATAACCGACTTATAGTTCAATCCACCCATTCTTCCATTCTTCATCGGTGTTTGCGCACAATATGACCTACATATGTGTTGACGTGCCGTCAAACGTTATTCATTCATTCATTCCTTCTCTTGCGGTTTCCTTTTGTCTACACGTGAACAGTAGTTGAACGTCCACAGTCTAAAAGCAACCCTAGGGAAGCTGTCTGATTGGTTAACATTTAAGTCGAAAGTGTGCAGATGTTAAAAAAAAGCCAAAACAAAAATAAGGTAAATTCCATTATGTTTATTTCGCTCTTCGGGGCATTTAATTTTATTAGATACTGGGACCATACGCCGTACGACATGGGGAAGCAATACACTCCATGTCCACCGCCATATGCATGCCATCTTCGGGATGGTTAAAATTGTGTACTATTGATTTTATTAATATTGAGTTCTGCTCAACCCGGGGCTAGAGGGCGTGAGCGGTAGCTAGCATATTTCACTACCGCTCATGAACAGTCTCAATCAAACCGAGACTGCAATATTTCGTTTGTGTCGTTTTCGGCCGTTTCCAAAGGTTGTAATTGTATTTTCTTAAAGTATTGTATTGTATAACAACCCAATTGCATCATTGTACGTGTCAATTATTTCTAAATTAGGCATTTTAACGTTTTGTTATCATTAATTTTTTGTCACACTTTACATATAATAGTAACATGCATTAAAATGTGTAATTTAACTATATTTGCCTGCATCATTGGTTGCTGTTATTTGAGATGTTTGTTTCCTCATCTCTCCCCATCTGAAGTTATATTGGAAGGCGAAGTTTAGTTTATCCATATATTTAAATCTTATACATGGAACACTTACTGGAACCGCTTAATAGATATTGCGCATTTTATTCCTATATGAATTTAATAATTAAATATTTCGATTGTCACTGGATGTAAGATTTGGTTGAGCTATTAAAATGTAGATATTAACATTGCATTTTGTCGATTATTAAATTGTGGAAATCGTATTGTATACGAAATTGAGAATAATACGATAAGAAACTAACTGAAGATGATTTAATTATTTCAATGTTTATTTATTTCAATTAGTAATAAATTATATAATAATATTCCTGTAACAACTTATTAGTTATTTAAGTTATGAAATTAAATAAATACAATCAGCTTTTGAAGATTTATCTCAGGCATTCTGATTAATGTTTTCATCTGACCTACGTTCTGTTTGATATTTGCCCATATCTCACGCATGCGCTTACGTTTGTATTATAATACGTAGGTAGCGATTCAGGCGCTTAATCGTATGAAATGATAAAGTGAGGACGTGCACGGTAGCCATCACTTTTCAGTACCGTCTCAATCAAACAATAATAATAATAATATTCTTAATTTCCTCCATATAGGAGATTCACATAGTATACAAACAACAATGACAGATAACCAATTACAAAATAATTACACAAACAAAACAAGAACGTATATACATGTTGGCAGTTATATATGCAAAATCAAGCAAAATCAAATCTGTGCCAGGAACTGGCGCTGAAGCATACATATTATATAATTAATTTATGTTTACACTGTTACATATTTTAACCACACCCAATGTATGCACCTAAATATCGTATCATAAAACCGGTCTATTTCATCTGAGAGAAGTGTTTCAATCATGTTACTGTTGGCACCAAGGAACACATTAACAACGTCGCTTTTGTTAAGCGCCGAAAGGGTTTCTTTTACATGTAATCCAAATTGGTTTTGTATTGTTAACCACAAATTAGTTATTTCATTTGCTACGTATGGGCAATTGCATATGCAATGGTCAACAACATTGTCTGTTATTATATCACACCTTTTGCAGTTTTCATTTATTCTCGTTATATTTGCAATAATCACACAAACAGTCTTACAATATTTGAGAGATGTTGGGTGACTTCTAGCATATAACCATACATTGGATTCTCTATAGCTACTATGAATTGAGCAAAACCTTATAAATTCAGGTTCAGCAAGCCTATTGTTCAATTCAGTGGTTATAGTTTCATATATTTTACCATTCACTAGCTTTTTCCAGCACAGTTTGCTTGGAAAGTGACCATTCGAAACGTACCCGTCCAGGACATGCGTAAGGCCATATCTATTAAGGATAGTGTATTTGTCTGGAATAAAACCTGTCAAACAGTTGTTAATTGTAAATGCGCTTATCATGATTAAAAACATCTGTTTTACTGCACAATCTCTTTGTAACCTACACAGTTGTCCCAGAAAGGTAAGTTTCCGTCGGTCTATCTCAGATGCAATTGGTAAACAATTAAGCAAACTTAAAGCCACATCTGTTCTTGTTCTAATATGAAAACCTTGCATATGTTTTACGCATAGTCGATGTGACCTCTCTAATGTTAAAACATCACTCATACTCAAAAAATACCAACATTCACTGCCATATAGGGCTTTTGGAAGAACCACAGCATTGTAAATTTTCTTACATGTTAGTGGCTGCAGACCATTGTCAAACAGACCGGAGTTTACCAAACTAAAATATGTGCCTCTAATTTTATTGCAACAGGACTTTATATTATCTGTTAATTTCAAGTATTTACTGCACGTTATTCCCAAATGGATAAATTTTTCAACTTCGTTGACATTGTCATTGCAGAGCATCCATGCTCTGTTTGTATTATTATAGGCAAATTTAGTTTCATTTAGAACCATTACTGCTGATTTCGAAGAATTGTACTCGTAACGCCATAAACACGAGTATTCGTAGCAGATGCTTAGCGTACGTTTAAGTCCATGATTGGAAAGACTTAATAAAGTCATATCATCAGCCACGGTAGGGCAACATAACTTAATGTTGCGTATTTTTAAGCCGAGATTACAATCACATAGCTCTTCAATAAGATCATTTAAGTAGATGAGGTAGAGAAAGGGAGACCACACCCCGCCTTGTCTGGTACCTTGTTTTATAGGGAACCAGTCTGACTTGAAACCTTTATTGAAGACACAGCTAGACATGCCTTCGTGCATTTCAACTATCATCAACCATAGTTTGTGTGGAATATTAAGCTTACGAAGCTTGTAGAAAAAGCCATCATGCCAAAGTCTATCAAAGGCTTGTTTAGAGTCAAGAAAACAACTAAATAGTTTACTACCATTTTCTTTACAATATAAACTACATTCGCGAAATAAAAATGACGTCATAACGCAACCCATTTGCTCTTGAAATCCTCCTTGTAACCCATGTATAGGCTTTGTAACACTACTTTGTAGTCGTTTTAATAAAATGCGCTCATACAACTTTAGAATCGACGATGACAATGTTATAGCACGGTAATTGTTAGGATCATCCTTCCGCTTATGACCACCTTTGTGTAGAGTGATTATCATACCTTGCTTCATAGAGGAAGGAACATATGTGTTATTCAACATTTGATTAAATAAATCAAGTAATATGTTTTCTAACGTAGCACCACCGTGTATTATGTGTTCATTGTAAACACCATCGATACCACATTCTTTGACGGTTTTTAGGCATTTAATACAACCTCTTAAGTCCTCGACGCTTATATCATTAGATTGACCCACATCAACTGGGATCTTTTTAGTTTCCGAAACGACCGATTTAACGTGATTATAAAATTCATTATTAAAATGTGTTTTTTCTATGTCTGAATACAGTTCAGCAAAATAGTTTCCCCATTGGTCAACTATATCTTTTGGATCTCTGTAAATCTTATCGCAAAATTTTAATTCACTACCAGCACTAGAGCATGATTTTGTTTTTCTTTTATTAACAAGCTTCCAGAAAAGGGCACTGTCAACTGACGCTACTTTATCTATTTCGTCGTCTCTATCACGCAAATATTGCCCTGCTAACTTGCGGTGATAGTTACGAAATATACGCTTTGCGTTTTTGTACTGTTTAAAACTTATATTTTCCGGCATTCTGGGTCTACCTTACGAAAGCCATTCATTTCGTTTGACTCGCATATTCCGGTGCATGTCTTTAAAAGTTTTATTCCAATATGGTTTTAGATATGATCTAAATCTAGCGCTAGGAAATACATTTTGTGATACGTCCGTAATAGAATTAGTAATACCAGTATACAATTTGTGAATATCATATTTTACATGTTCATCGTGCATTCTCACGCGCTCAAATGCATGTTCTAATTTAGAAGTCAGTTCCGTTTTGTATATTTCCAACATAGATTGACTTATCTTATGCCACCTGGTAGGTCTCCTTACACAGTCATTCTTTGTAAAACGTATCTCAATTTCTAATTGTATAATTATCGGTCTATGCCTAGAAACATTGAGGCAATTATCATCAAGTATTTCACATCTGTTTATAATATCTATACATTCAATAGGGACCAGTATGTGATCTATAAGAGACTGATGTATACAATCATAAAGGACATAACTCGATCGTGCACCTTGGCATATGGATATGGTATCCACAGCACATAAGTTAAGATCATTCATTAATCTAGTCAGTTCCATTCCTCGATTATCGTTTTGTTTCAAATAGTGAGCGCCTTGGAGATGGGTATTGAAATCGCCCATCACTATTACTCTACCCCGTTCAGAATACATGTTAACGACATCACGAAGTTTATCTAGATGCTCTCTAAACGTGTTCATTGAGTGGTTTTTACATGGTGTGTAAACTTGGATAACATAAACAAAATAACCTTGCTCTATCTGTAACTGAACACCGATAATTCTATCATTGTCAAAATCTAGGGGTATAATAGCGTTTCGATATCGTTTACGCCAAATAATAGCAACTCCTCCTTTGCCCACCTTTCGACACCCCGGCAATGACAAGTCTGATTTACCTGTACCACAAAAGTCATGGTGGATACTATTTAAAAAATGTAAATCTTTTTCATAGAGCCAGTGCTCCGATATGCCACATATGTCTATGTTTTCATTATTTAGTAATGTACTGAGGTAATACGAGCTGGACATTAGACCAGTCGCATTCCATGAACATAAATTGAAGCATGCCATGTTAAACTTACTTGTAACTTTAATACCTTAACAGGGCTGTATAACATACACTTAATAATGCACATACTTTGGATAGAGTTGCCATGAAGGCACTGATTTAGGACTACGATGATCGTGATTCCAAGATTCTACATCACGACCATGACCGTAGGTATCAACACTGGGAATAGCCATTGACATTTGATATGAAACATGTTCGCCTAGATCGCACGCATGGCTGCCATTGATGCGTTTTTCTTGATTATTAACCTGAGACAAGTGTTGAACCAATTTATTACCGGTCAAATGTGAACGGGATTTTTGACCATTACTGTAATTATTTATGTAACCAGGGTAACTATGAGTGTTCAACACTTTATCTGTATTGTAATGACCACGGCTAGTGCGACTATAGCTATCGCTAAAGTCGTGACCATCATGCTCCTTTTCACCATAAACTGGTGTTTTAGAACTGACCGACTCTTTGTATCTACTTTTGGAAACCCATGGTCTACATTTTATACCGTTCGGCCAAAAACCTGTCTCCAACAGTTTTTTACTATTTTTGACCTCAACATTCAATTGAATCACTACTTTTCTGCTATTTCGAGGCTTAAATATGTTAACTAATGTAACCTTTAGTCCTCTGCGTTCAACAAAGTTTATCACTTTAACATCAGTAATACTCGGCTTAAATCCGCCGATATAGAACCGTTTTGTCCGTTTGCGTATATGTTCTGTGAAGTCATCATCATCGTTACCGTCTTCAACCGCACTGTCAATATTGGCACATTCAAGATGTGGAATGTTTCTACCTGATATTCGTACAGGGATAAAACTATCAACATTATTCACAGCAGCATTGTCCATTCAGTTTGAGATTTCTTCGGGTTGCATATTTCTTAGATTAGATGCAGGACCAGAACCGATATCAGCGATTATATCTTTAAATGTTATCGTTCGTTCTGGTATATCGCCTGGTAACTGTGAAACTTGATTTCCGGCACTATTTTGGAACTGGTATAGTGCACTTGCTTGGTAATCACATTCTATGACCGGCTCGGCGGAATATTGCACTTGCTCTGGTTCATCATTCTCGCTACATAATAAATTATCAAATTTAATCTGTATCTAAATCTAGAAATGTATTGAAATAAACAAATATCAGTAAACTAATCTCATAAAGTATAATGAGCGTTTGGCATGCGATTTCTATCTGAAAGTGTTGTATAGTTAGTTCTTGACCAGTTCTGATCTAGGATAAACAAATCTCAGTAAAATGATAAGTATGTTTCAGTAACTAGTTCGTGACGAGTTGACATTTAAATATTGATTCTTCTAGTTGACACTTTGGAATTGAACATGGTCTATGGCCTCTGACTGTTCCAGGACGGTAGTCCTATTGTCAACCCATTTGTGTTTGTGATGTCATATGCCTTGCTTCCTAACATTATAACAGTTGTGTGTTTAAATGTGTGTTTTGGCTGACTGTTCTGTGAAAGCTACATTTCCTGCTCGACTTCTATACCTCCTTTATCTCTAACAAGTAGGAATAATGTGTGTACCTATTTAACACATGTAACATCCAAGACCACATGTGTAACTAAATGTATATGGTAGGACAAGCCTGTCTATGTCCTCGTAATAAAAAATGCTTATGCTTTTATTTATTTGTTCGATGTTATTTCTTTCAATTATATACGACATATGACTTGAGCATCTAAACGTATAACATCGAGACAAAACATGTATAATAACAAAGTGTCACTGCATCCACACAAGCATAACACAAATTCGCCAATAAGCAAATGTTAACATTGGCTATGACATCGTACCATCGTTTCAACATTCAACAAACCGCAATGTTCGTTAAGTGGCAGTGGACCATTTATGGAATGTCGTCTTTGCCGGACAAGGTTTACTGCCTCCCTTGGCATATGCTGTAGTTGCGACCGTCTACTCAAACACGTGAATGTGTTTTTAAATGTTTTTCGAAAATTTGAGCCAAATACCATATACACAATTATATTCTCACAGAAACTTAGGTAATAAATCAACTGACATATTGTTTGAATATTTCTTTCTATATGTGGCGCATTGACATGACCTTTAATGAAAGAACCAATCAGCAGCCGAAGTCGAATCACATGACTTGGCACATTAAGTATAACAAATGTCAAGGATACCACAAACAGCATTTGTGTTACTTTAGTTATTGGTATCACCAGATTGCATTTATGTAAATTAGTTGGTGTGTTTAAACGCATGTTATATTTTATTCGTCTGATATGAAGCACGTGTATGACCCTATACAATATCAAACAGAGAAGAACAGCGATGATAATAGTGGGTATAACAAGCGTAAAAAGAGTATCCATATATACGAGAACCTGAGTGGCAGTTGTGAAGCTAGCGTTGTGTGAGCAGTCACCGTTCATGATCCACAGGGAGGTATTGTAGCACCCTACAGCAATCACAGTTAGCGTCAGAACACATATCTTTGACGATCTGTCACTACAGATTACTTTTGCTATAAATGGGTAATATATCAACATAAAGTTTCCAAGTGTGACCAAAACGCATAGCCACACTGACACACATCCGCACAGATACGTCATAAATATTATGAACTGACACACGCCTTTAACTTGGCTTAGCCTTAAGCTAAATGTACTCGATGTCCAAATTAACAGTAGGCTGATCAGGAAACCGTTATCACTAACTCCACGGGCGGCCAGGTAGAATGAACACGGAGCATTTCTGAGCGGATTTCGTAGAAAGGTCATCGTTGATAATGTATTTCCGACTAATCCAAATAAACATATCACAGGCAAACATATCATCTCGATATTCATCACTGTGGTGAATGGCTGATTGTACTCATATAGTATCGTCCGATCTCTCGACGTATTTACGAAACCTATCGTCATGTTTCTTGGTACTACCAACGACGCATTGGTGCTGAAGCGATCGTCCATTTGTTTCTGAAATATAGAGAATAAACAGATCACAGCATTATCAGTATACACAATAAGCAATATTTTAGAGGGACACATGGCAATCTTGAAATTGTTATCGAAATTCAAAATCAGCATCTCGATTTCTTAATTTAGTAACAGCTTCCATATAATTAACCACCATGCTTATTTTTCAAAATGTTCATTATATTTACATACGTTGAACATCTGTAATACATATTATTAATGATTACACAGAAGAAAACACTCAAAAACCAGGATGGCGTTAGTTTTAAACTAATCGTGATTGTGGTATGTCCCTTTAAAATGTCGTTCAGATTTTATCAATAGGTTTCTCAGCGTAAAGGCAAACACATGTCGTTTTGAATCGCCGTGGATTAATCACACATCACAATAACTGTAAAAGTGTCAAACTGTAATGTCAATGATAGAGCAAAAGCTAACTGAAGTTCAACATGTCTAGACAACTGTTCAGCCGGACTGCGACTATAATAGTGAAACTTCGAACGACTAACAGTTAAGGTATAGTGGTCGGCCATCTTTGAAGATAAATAATCTAATATCGGTGGGATATGGTCAAGTGAATTTTTCAAACAATTATGCTTTCTTTTTATACAATGGTTTACTTTGAAACTTGGATGATGTGATAAAATGACATATGCTATTCTGAAATGATGTCACCTTTACATTTGCAGGATAAAAGAACTATGCTATGGACCAATTTATTTCACTTAAAAACAACACACAAAAAATGAGTAAAATTGTACTTTTCGAATATAAAACGCATTTGTTCTGCCATACAAGTATTCTGTCTAGTAATATGTTCATATCAAAGTGTTGAATTACTGTCATCTACTATGATTGATATTTCTCCTGCTTAAATACGTATTTGGTTGAAAAAAATCCAGTGGCCATATCGGGCCATCGATTTTGAAAGGTGGTCGACAAATAGTCCTGACCGGTCTGACTCTGTTGTAAAAATAAGGTAAGTGTGACCCACATGTTCAAAGCATTAATGAATGATCGTTTGAGTGCATATATAAATGTCATGTTATTGTCTTCAGTAAATTAATTTCAACGTTATCATTTCGGTCGACTCATCTAGTGAGCGAAGTTTGCGTTTTTTCCTAACAATAAAATATTGATTTTTTTGTTTTTATTGAACCTATTCATCGGACTAGATGTTCAATATATATCGCGGTTGACTGTGATTCCGGCGAACATTGGTTCTGGAGAAAATGGCGTGTTTTGTCTAAAGCATGCGTTCAAATTGCGTTCATCGTATCTAATAATAATAATAATAATAATAATAAAAAAAAAAATTAATAATAATAATAATAATAATAATATTGATAATAATAATGATAATAATAATAACAATAATAATATCTTTATTTTGAGAGAATAACATATTTGGCTAACATATGGTCCTCAGAGAAAACAGAATATATTTATAGTTGATACAGATGATTAAGAAAATGGTACAACAATGCTAAAATCAATAAATTATGACTAGAAATATCATTCTATATCTAAAAAGGTAGAATCTGAGATACATTGATTAGGCCTGATTCAACCATTAGGTGATGTGTATAAAACCTAAAATCTAATGTTTAAAACTCGTCAATTGTATATGCTTTTACAATATAAATATTTATAAATGTCAGAATTACATTTTAAAACTTTAAGAATTACGTAAATATTGTCAAGTAAGTGAACAGTGTACGCGAGCATATCCTGAGATTGCCGTTATGCTGTTGCTGTATCAGGTGTTAATACAGAAAGCTAATTACTAACGGATTACATCACTAGACTACGACTTTGGACCATACGCCGTACGACATGGGGAAGCATGTAACTCCATGTCCACCGCCGTATGCATGCCATCTTCGGGATGGTTAAAATTGTGTACTATTGATTTTTTGAATATAGAGTTCTGCTCAACCCGGGGCTAGAGGACGTGAGCGGTAGCTAGCATATTTCACTACCGCTCATGAACAGTCTCAATCAAACCGAGACTGTAATATTTCGTTTGTGTCAGGCTCATACTCTTTTGAATGAGTCTCACTTTTCCGTTAATGATATAATCGCATGTGGTTTTGAATGTCTAGATCAATAAAACGATACTGCCATTATCATGTACGTTTTGTTCACCTACTCCAGATAACTGCAGAACGAACGCAGAACGAATGAATATTAGTATAATTGTGAACGCGGTTGAGTCGACAACTACCACAATACTCTCGCTGTTAATTCCAAAATGACATTTTGATGCAGAGACAGTAAGTATCTTACCGTCTTTCGCCGTCACGTTACTGAAGAGCTGCATAAACTTTAAGAATGATACAATCTGGGCGAAAACAATAGATGTATTAAGATGTTTTTAAACCCTGCACGAATTTACGCAGAGTTGCGTTTATAAACGCCGAATGCATTTACCAACGCAATGAGTGCATTTAAAAAAAACGCAGTTATAAAAATGAAACGCAAACGGAATGCATACGGAGCGCAAACGGAATGAAAACGGAATGAAAACGGAGCGCAAACGGAACACACACGGAATGTAAACGGAATGCATTTTTGGGTTACACATCTGAGTCTGTAATATATTTTAAATTACAGCACCTGTTTTTCCACGTTCCATTGTCAACTCTTTTTAGTTTGCGATTTCATATCTTGCCTTGTTTTCACCTTTGTAGTTGTATTATTGGGATGCCGCTATGGTAAGAGTGATGTTTGGTGCACCCTAGAACCTGACTGAAACTCCCAGAGGCCTTTTGTCCCACTGACTGTTCCAAGACTGTAGCGCTAATGTCAACTATTTTATGTCGGTGATGTCATATTTTGCCTTTTTCATCTTTTAAGATTTTGTTTGTTTCTATGCGTGTTTAGGTTGACTCTTGTGCTCGAATTCTACATTTCTTGTTCGACTTTTGTATCTACATTTAGGATGGTATAGAGTTGACGTCACAACGCAGAGTATAATACATGATTGTTGTCTAATAACTGGTACATGTCACTGGAAGGCTAGCAGTAACACTCATCATAGACGATTTCCATTATGCAAGCAACATGCTAATTGACTCTGCTGTGAGTGTGACCTGCTTAATGTTTAAAATATAGCCTTAACAGTTATACTGTTTAACACATATATACAATCGTACATTTTATCGAATCATTGTCACAGAAAAGTTCTTAAATTATTATATACTTTATACGTAGATCGGGGTTAAGGTAATACAATGAAAGTTCATACAATATGGCAGGCAGATTTGCAGAAGTAGCGTTATAAAGGTTTACCTTTGAAGGTATATTCAAATAAAGATGGCCGCCATTCCGATCAAATCTGACTATGAAGTTGTACCAAAGACATGCAATGGTAATTGATTTAAAAAATAGTATCGTATCAATGCATCTGGCATTTAAGCCGTGGCAACAAAATGGGATTTTGCCAGAACTTACTTTTAATTTGGAAACTATGACTAGAATGTCCCATATATTGCTAAATATTTAATGTTGAAGAATCACCAGACGAGCAGAAGCAATCACTGACGACTAAATATGTTTTTACCCAAATACGAAGTTCAGGCAGGTTGCGCAAGCTATTTTCAATGGTTGCAATCTACAAGAGTTTTAACTTTAAAATTCACAACGTCAAGATTCAAAAAGTTAAGATAAAGGTTTTGTGAAAATTAAATTCTACTTTGAAGGCGGATTAAAAGTGACAAATAGTAATGCATTTGTTTCAAGTTTAAATATAACATGGATAACAAAACTTGCAAACTCCCAACACGTGTTCCGAGTATTCACTTTCATACTCCATCCAACCCCTTCTCCAAGAAGGGAAAATGGGGTTGGCTGGCGTATGAAATGAAACCTTAATTTCGGCTTAAAAAGTTTGCATAATGTAAAATTAAAACATTTACTAGGTAATTGTTAAACAGGTTATCGCATTTTTTCAGTAAAAAAGGTTTTTAAACGTGTTTTATTGTCGAAATATCATGAAACAGATAGTATATACTCTGAATACATCGAACCAGTCCTAGTTCATTTCCACCCTTCTCCCTAAGCCGCAACGCGCCTCAAAGTAATCCCTTTGTTTATAATTACTAATAATGACCAAATTAAATATCTGGTAATGACAAAATTAAATATCTAGTAATGACAAAATTAAATATAATAGGAAGCAATGTCACACAGCGACTCAGAGATGGATGTCTGCGATGTCGATCCAAAACCAAACGACACGGGCATAACACCGAACACTATTTCACGTCAGAGCTGTCCCAGCTGACTACATGATCCCAGTTCAAGTATGGAGCTTTGTCCCGGCCCAGAGGATAAGTCATAGGAATCATGGGAATTAAACGACGTTACCATTAGCGTGTTATTTCCAGTGTTGTGAAAAGAAAGATCATATTCTGAGACAATTTCTCATACATCCAGTGAACATGCAACACGTGCAATACATAACATATACCGACTTCATACTACCAGAACGTCAGAACGATACATTGCAATATTTTGCAAAATATTCATTGATGAAACACCCTAGTGCACCCGCTATAAAAAATAGTATGATAATGGACCTTTGAAAATGGCCGAGCACGACACATACGGAATATTGCAGTCTCGGTTTGATTGAGACTGTTGCACCCGGTATAACACTCGATGATGAGGATGCCTATGGAAATGGCGATGACGCTGATAATAACTAGTATGACAACAGTGAACTATATTATGTAAAATCAAACAATACATAACTATGTGTAGATACAATATACAGTTATGTAAAAGATAATGACACTGACGGTAATTACGACACCGCTGTGCACGATTGTATAGATAATATTAATATTAATGTGAGAAATCACTGAAATCACTCTATAAATTGATAAGATGGGAAAGCAAAGTTGTAATACATGTTATATTTATTTTCTCCGTAAGGCGTAACGGAATCAATTAAAGTCGAGTTTTGGAACAGACATTGCCTAACGGCTACGACTATAGTCTAGCAATTCCGATCTCGGCAAATTACCAACAGACCGCATACAGTGATTATTCAACGGAATAAGGTGTTAGTTCACACAAATCTATGTCAACACATGCGCAAAAGAGTAGAGTGTAGTTGAAGTTGTAGCGCTTTTATACCTTCATTACGTGGTCACATCCCATCCAATCTCTTCTCCAAGAAACAAAATCGGGGTTGGCTGGGGTATCAAGTAAAACGTTAAATTAGGCTTAAAAAGTATGCATATTATAATATTATACACGTTATCTCATTTTTCAGTAAATAAACTTTTTAAACGTGTTTTATTGTAGAGATATCCGCTATAAAATTCTGCTAATATAAGCTTTCCCATCGTTTAATGGAATTAAGGCGGGAACACGTATATGTAATGACTATTGGTGCCTGAAAAAGCAATTAAAATGTGTTGAACTAATTGCAATATGATGTATTGTAGGAAGCGAATAATCGTCCATCGTTCCGGGAGAAGCCACGGTACAACACCTAGCAATATGTCTGCAAACGCGTATTCTAAGCAAATGCATAATTCGGTATGCTTAATTTCTCTTTTATAACTTTTTGGAACATTCAATTGCATTCTCTAAAACATATATACAGAAGTATATATATTTGCATTTACATAACATTGGACAAGGATAATACCCAGTATTCAAATTACAGTGGTATTGACTGATAAAACCACTGTAATGTTGTATTATATAACTTCATTATCCATTACTCTGTAATGTCTGACCATATAATTGAATTTGCCAATAAGCTAATGTTTTATAATATAACTATATTAACTATATAACTGTACACGTTGACAATACAAACATGTTGAACATAACGTTGTAATGTGAGACTATATACTTACATTTACCAATAAATTGCACGATTATTAGATCTATGCACCTACATAAACCAGTTTTCAAAACCTACAGCTCATTCTTCGTAGACCATTTTCCAGGTAATGTTAACAGTTTAGCAGTTACTTTCTTAGCCTGTATGTCTGATAATAGAGTAAGAGGAGTGATAACGTGAGGTTGGGTGGTGCACCTAGAACGTACCATATAATATACCATAGAACGTATATGTGTTGATATCAGTCTGGGTGGAATGAACTATAGCCTCAGTCCATTAGAGACTAGCCGATTTTATTCACGCTTGCATGGTAAATTGCGTGTTCTGGCTGAATTACTGCTCTCTTTTTGTAAAAGTAAGAAGTATGTTATTAACCATTTTGATGCAACGTGTCACCATAAAAAAACTGAAAGTGTTATATAATCTATTACACATTTAATATGATTTCATCGAACAAGGGAATGTTAGACGCGTGTCATCAAAGCTGGTATGCACATATAAATAATTCTAACAGACTTAATATTTATTGTCATTTTAAGCACGATTTTAACGTGTAAAATTATTTAGATATTGATTCGGAGAACAACATTAGAATAGCTCGTTGCATAACCTCGCTATAGAAAACGGAAGATTTGAAAATATTCATAGGTATGAAAAGAAATATCTAGTTTACAATATGGATTGTGTTGAAACTGAATACCACTTGTTGATGTTTGTCCTATTTATGGAGAGTTAAGACATAACTATCTTAAACCTTATTATTACCGATAGTCACATTTGAACAAGTTTGATTCGCTTATGACATCAAAATCAAAGTGTACATCTGTCAATTTAGCGAAATTTATATACTATGCTCTCAAACTAAGGACAAGTACATGAAGGACATTTTCTGATATTAAATTCTTATTTTTCAACAGCGACTTTTAAATAATGTGCCTCTCAGGACATCTGATATAACGTAATTGTAAGTTTATCTGTTTAATATGGATAATTGTTCGTGTTCTCATTATCTTCCTAATGTCATTTAAAATTTTGCAAAAGATTATTAAAGGTTCTACCTAATACATGCAATGCAGCTGTGTATGGTGAACTTGGAAGATATCCCCTATATGTTAATATATATATAAGAATTATGAAACATTAGTTGAAAGTAATAAAGACTGACAATATCATTCTAAAGACTGTGTATGGACACGCTTTACAGGACTGTAATAGCGGAAAAACGAACTGGGTTAGCAGTGTTAAGAAATTACTAGATGATTACGGTTTTTCTTATGTATTCGATAATGCTTCTTATATAAACAGTGACGTATTTTTGTATGACTTTAGAATTAGAGTTTTAGATGCCTTTAAACAAAATTGGCGTGGTACCTTAAACAACAGTTCTGTTTTAACATTGTACAAAGATATTAAAACTAGTTTGGAATATGAAACATATTTAGATATTTTGCCAAGAAGTTTACGTCTATATTTTACTAGACTTAGACTATCTGTGCATCCACTCAGAATACAGACTGGTAGATATGCCAACAATAGAACACTTCGTGAAGAAAGATATTGCCTAATTTGTAATAGTTTAGATATAGAAGATGAATTTCATTTTGTATGTATTTGTCCTTGTTATATTGATATTAGAAATAAATACTTAAAACGTTGTTATTACAAACGTCCTTCTGTTTTCAAATATTTGGAGTTACTGAAATCACATGACAAGATAGAAATAATAAAACTTTCGTTATATGTTAGAGAATCAATTATATTAAGAAACGCATTATTAACTATTGAAAGGTAGTACTTAGTTCAACCTCCTACTCTTATTTACTATACTACATAATAATAATAATAATGAAATGATAAATTATACCATTTGTATATATTTCACCATTGAAATCACATGACAAAAAATAATAAAACTTCTGTTATATGTTAAAGAATCAATTGTATTAAGAAACGCTTTATTAACTATTGAAAGGTAGTTACTTAGTTCAACCTCCTACTCTTATTTACTATACTACATAATAATAATAATAACAATAATAATGAAATGATTAATTATACCATTTGTATATTTTACCATTTACTTGTATATATATACGTTGGCATCATATATACTAATATGTATGTATTGTAGACGATGTACTTTGTACAAGTCTGAATAAAAAGTCTGTCTGTCTGTCTGTCTGTCTGTCTGTCATCTAATTGTGTAGGCTATAAACATGTGTTGTATGTTTAATTGCTGCATACAGATATTTGTATTTGTATTTGTATAATCTATTAAAATCTCACCAAAATCGACCTTGAATCTGAGTCCGCGATGCATGGTTTTGCGAAAAAATAAGAAGCATGTTGGTTGACCGAGGCAATTTCTCCAAATGTTTGCTTTGACATTGAAACAAAAGTAGTTCCGGCAGTAAAAAATAACAGTGTAAAATAACATTATTGTAAATAATGTATTAGTATTACCGCGTTCGAATAATCCAAATGTGTACTAGGTGTATGTGTTACTATAGATTTTACTTCCTGTGACAGTTGTGGAGATGGGCTGGATGATAAACACTCATGGGCGCATGAAAGCCTCACTTGGCTGTTAATGTACATGATGCATTTTAAATACTATTGTTTATATTTACTATATCACTCAGCAGTATATATTTGATGATTTTGATATTTTGATTATTATTAGTATTGTAGATTGTATCGATAATATTTATAATACCAATTTGTTTATATGCTTAAAATAGTATGCGTATTATAGGCGAAATAATGTAAAAGAAACTAAAAAATGATACATGGACGGGCAAATTCGCGTTTAACTAAATTGTGAAATAAGATTGCGAATTATTATGTATTCTGAAACTATATAAACACGCAACAATACACAAATATCGTAATAAAGACAGGTTGACAATGGCATTCAAGATATTTATTTTTTTTGATTTTAGATTGTTTACCTATTGGGTGGAAAAACGGAAAATTAGCTACGAACAGAACTCACATGCCGAATATTGTGTTTTTATTCGTGAACATTTTGCAAAATATGCCTGTTTAAAAAGCAATGAAAATAGGCGTTAGTCTAATACAAAATTCCATTGAAATAGTTTAGTTATTGAAATATCAAATAAATATAATTAAATTGTAGATTTCTTACTAATTATGGTGGAATGCTTAAACAGAAATAGCCAAGAAAATGTATTCTACATAACTGATGACAAGCATAGTTGCAATTGTACATTTATAATAGTGTTGAATAAAAATTAAGTATTATGCATACCATCTTTAAAACAAATCCTTAAACCATGATAACACCACTTGTTCGCATATCCTCTAATCCGCAATTTGTTTTCTTTCTAAAACAAGCAAACACTTTCAACGCTCAAACTTATAATGAAGGCATTACCAGCTCCTAAACAGGTCAGCATCGGCAGCGCTTCTAATACTGATGTTTAACTAACGGTTCCGAATCCCATTATGACAAATTCAGTAGCGCTGCCGCATTAATCGAATATTGGAAAAATCGATAACGTTCCCGCATGGCGGATCGGCTGCTAAATGGCCGAGCATTTTTATAGTTTATTGGCGAAAATACATAGTTGTCAACTGTTTCTCCTAACACGGAATATAATCTACAGTTTCATGTCGTACTCTGCATAATGATTACAAACTCCACAATTGACTCGACATAAAATGTGCTGAATATGAGAGGTAAAACATGGATTGTTAATAATTATTAATTATATAAACAGTGTTATTAATAATCGTCGATTTACGGCGATGATTGTCGCCAGATAAAACGTCGTAATGAATATATGAAAGGTAGACTCCATAACCATCGGCGATTGTCGCCAAATGAAATGTCGCAATAAACACAATGATTGCATGGACCGTATATGCTAGTTTAGTAATTACTATACACCAGCTTGTCGCAATAAGATAAGTATACACACCATTTATACAATTTTAATGGTCATGCGTATGCAAACACTGCCGAATGTGTTTATACCTCTAATTACTGCTAACCAGCATTGCATGCAATAATACAACATTTGTAGCTTGTATATCTAGAAAGTTTTCATACTGTTTCTTTAAATTTAGTAAGTACTTATTCAACCTTTGAGTGATTTCTGTAAAGCCATATGTATTTTGTTTTCGGCAGAATCAGCCTTATTACATAATAATGCACAAACGCATTTAAGGTCACATTTAATATCAGTCTAACATATCAATTTAGAATGCTGTCATTCCTTATATTGGATAATGGCGACATCGCACGGAAGTCAGTTTGAAGTATGCACTATAGGATAAAATCAGCCCTTACACGACACATAGTTTGAAGTATGCACTATACGATAAGATCAGCCCTTACACGACACATAGTTTGAAGTATGCACTATTAGACAATGTCGTTTTACACTGCATTTAGACTGAAGTATGCCTTTTCGGACAATTTCACTTTTACGCGACACTCAACATGAAGTATGACATATTCGTCAATAGGATTCTTTGAAAGGAACGAACACAAACAAGAGAAGAAAGCAGCAGACTATGTTGTATTGAATCTGTTTACTAAAAGTAATATAAGATGCAACAGCTCTCACGCCCCCCTAGCACCGGCTTAAGCGGTAATCTATTTTATAGCCATAGTGATTGGGTTCGCTGATCCCAAAGGATCAACAAGTATCTTATTAGACAATGTCACTTGCATAACCATCAGTATGACGTAGGAACCGTTGACAAATACTACTTGAATACATTTCTCGGTTCTATTTAGAAATTGTTACCATAACGTATGATTTCTTTCCTCATGAATAGTATGATTGGTTTCCTCATGAATAGAGGTAAAGACAATTATATCCATGGACGATACAGAGTGCTTTTGAGTCCTTTGCAGATGATCTTGAAATATTTACTGTATTTCTACATTGCAAATGTTGTTTATGTTTATTCAAAAATGATAATCATATTTATGTTTCATGAGCTAATTAATAACGTTGTTTATTCATTTAAATATGCACAGTTTTATTTAAATTAACAGTTAAAAACGTTTGACAATATTTATGACAACTTACATAACATTAATGCATCTGTTATTTGTCTTCACCATATTGCGATTTGGAACATATGAATCTTGATCAATACAATCTCTGTACTTATATGATTTATGTAGTTAAACGATATATAGAGGTATACAGTCTTTGTAGCTAGCTATACGTAGTAGTTATCCGATATATGTAGTTGTACAGTCTCTCTGTAGTTTTATGATCTCTATAGTTATACGATATCTGTTGGTATATGATCTCTGTATTTATACGACCTCTGTTGGTATACGATATATATAGATATATGATCTATATAGGAATACGATCTCTGTAGTTATCCGATCTATGTAGCTATGCAGTCTAGGTATATACATATACGATATTTTTAGTAATACGATTTCTGCAGTTATACAGACTCTGTTGTTTTACGATATCGATAGCTATACGATCTCTTGAGTTATCCGATCTAAGTAGTTGTAGGAATTTTGTTGTTATACACTCTATATCGTTATACGATCTCTATAGTTATACGATATCTATAGTTACACAGTCTCTATATTTACACAGTCTCTATAGGTATAGAGTCTCTCTAGTTAGACGATCTTGTATTTTTACGGTATCTGTAGTTATAGGATCTGTATCGTTGTACGATCTCTGTAGTTAGACTATATCTGTAGTTATATGATCTGTATAGGTATACCATCTCTGTAGTTATATGATTTTTATAGTTGTACGATCTCTAAAGTTGTACGATATCTTTAGTTAAATGATCTCTGCAATTATATGATCTCAATAGTTGTACTATCTCTGTGGTTATACGATATATATAGGTATAAAGACTCTATAAATAAATAGTCTCTGTTGTTTTATCATATATGTAGTTATATGATCTCTATAGTTATACGATTTCTGTAGTTATACTATATATGTAGTTATATGATCTCTATAGTTATAAGATCTCTAGTTTTACGATATATATATATAGTTGTTCGATATCTGTAGCTATACGATTTATATAGTTATACGATCTATGTAGTTATACGATCTCTGAAGATATACGATTTATGTAGCTATAATATCTCTGTAGTTATATGATCTGTATATTTGTACGAGTTTTGTAGGTATATTATCTCTTCAGTTATACGATATTTATAGTTGTACGATCTTTGAAGTTTTACGATATATATATTTATAGGATATCTATGGTTATACCGTCTCTGTAGATATGCGTCGCCTGTATTTATACGACCTATATTGTCATACGATGTTTGCATTTATACGATCTCTGTAGTAATGGGATATCTGTAGTTATACGATCTATGAAGTTATTCGATATCTGTAGTTATATGATCTCAACAGTTATACGATCTCTGTAGTTTTACAATCTCTGTAGTTATGCAATATTTATAGTTATTCGATATATGTAGAATGCGATCTCTATAGTTATACGATCGATTAGTTATGCAGTCTGTATAGTTATACGATCAATGTATTTATACATATATATAGTTATACGATCCATGTAGTTATAAATATATGTAGTTTTAAGATCTCTGTATATATACGATCCATCTAGTTATAATCTCTATAGTTATATGTTCGCTGTAGTTATATGATCTATATAGTTATACGATCTCTTTAGCTATAAGATATATGTAGTGAAAGGATCACTATAGTTATACAACCTCTATAGTTATATGATCCCTGTAGTTATACGATCAATATAGTTATACGATCTCTGTACTTAAACGATACTGTAGTTATACGGTATCTGTAGTTAATCGATTTCTGTGGCTATACAATCTCTATAGTTATAAGATATATGTAGTTATACGATCCTTGCATTTATACAATCGATGTTATTAAACGATCTCTGTAGTTATACGACGCCTGTAGTTATGCGATCCTTGCATTTATAAAATCGATGGTATTATACGATCTCTGTAGTTATACGATCCCTGTAGTTATACGATTTCTATGGTTAAACTATCCCTGTGGTTATACTCTCTATATAGTTATATTATCTCTGAAGTTATACGATCTCTGTAGTTATACGAGTTCGGTAGTTATACGATTTCTGTAGTTATATGCTCCTTGTATTTATACGATCTATATATTTATACGACACATGTATTTATAGCATCTCGGTCGTTATACGATATCTATAGTTATACGATCTATGTTGTTATAAGATCTCTATAGTTATACGATAAATGTTGTTATAAGAGACATGCGTTAATACCTTTTCGTTCAGTAGCACATAGCTTAATCCATTTGCATATTGCAATTATAGTCACCACACAAGCTAATGTTGTATTATGCAATTCATAAGGTGTTATTGAAAGACATCACTAAATACGAGTTATTACTGCGAACATAATTGTTTGGAGTTGTGTACACATCATATCTCTGTATTGTGGTCATGAGTAGCTGTTTTGGAAACGAGGCATGACATTTTTATTTGTCTGAAGGGTATGTATTTTAGATCAGTTTTGCATCTAGATATAGGTGCACAATTTTTATGACTGTTTCGTTAATGTGAAACATATTATTAAATACAGATATGAGTGTGTCAGTGTATCCACCACAATTAAGCATTGCATGTACATGCGTTTTTCTGGTCACAATCTTACCGAAATTGCTGAACTTACCAGCTTATCCTACGATTTCCTCGATGAAATATGGTTCCACTGCTTTTTCCAATGAACATCTGGAAAAAACTGATGCTTGAAATGGTGACGACAGTCTATGGCATAGGCGGGAAATAATGCCAGAGTATGCTGTAGACAGTGCCTCCATATTTTCCCAAACCCAGAGAAATTGCTTTATATGGGACACTAGTGGGAATAGAATCTCCTTTAATAGTATTTTTGTAGATTTTGAAACAGTCAATGTTATATGCTGTTTGTTATATGACGATATATACATGTTATTCGTTGTACATTATTATAGATGTTAAGATGTTTTTTCCCTTAATAATTGAATAATGTGAATAATACACATTGTTAGCTGTATACCTGGGAAAACAACAATTAAACAACGTATATTGGCTTAAACATGTTAGATATGTAGGTCAAGAAATTTCTTTTAAAGACTTGCATATTGCAATACTTATTTATCAATATCCTTAGATGATTATGCATATATGAATATAAAATAACGCATAGAAAGCCAACCTAACTTCTTAATGACTTTGACATGTATATATAATTTGACAGAAGCCAGAGCAACACCTGATTATATAAAATGATCTAACACTGCAGTTACTATCTGTAAGCTCTGCAAATTTAAGCACTTGCATCTAAAATTTAGAAGAAAGAAAATTAGTGTAAACTATTGATTCATGGGGTCCATGGCGATCAAACCTGAGACACGGCTGACAATCGCATGTTTTCTAATAAAACGTAGAAGACCATCCCCAGGTACCCAGACCCTCTTCCCCATTATATGATGGGACGCATTATGTGACTGCCCTGTCATATAACGCATTAGGTCTCACACCTCTATTATCTCCCTTGAAAGCTCACGGACCTAGACCAAAAGGAAAACAGAAAATAATTCTATTTTTTTCTCTATTTTAGGCAATTTGTTTTTGACAAAGAGGTTTTTCTTTGCTTCAGCATACATCTGCAGTGTAAAAGACTGATGATACAGAAAATCCCACGTTGATATGAAGTTGCATTCAAAATTCATAAGCATTTGACCGAAGCACCACAAAGTCAGCTAGATAGTGGAAGAATTTGGTATTTTTCATAGAGGTTGCATAAATATGAGCGAGGAAAAAAACCAACCTGGCTAATGTTTGTATTTTTTTGTTTTATTTTACAGATCTTAGCAGTCCTGAATATATTAAATCAACAACAAGGTCTGCTTGGACGTTTTGAAGGTCATGTGTTGGAAACAGCTATACAGTAACCCTATGTGAAATTAATTGTGGTGTGAGACCTGAAGTCACATAATGTGTCGTGATTTGCGACGCATTATGTGAATAGCCATGCAGTGCGTCGTATAATATAGCGATTCCATTTTTGAAACGCGTTATGTGACTTGTGCTATTACGATATTTAATTATATATTGTGATAATGTGTAGGCAACGTGAGAGATGTGCCTAGCGTCCGTATTTTTACCGCATAACACCATTTACTCATTTCTAGTTTGGCAGAAGTTAGTACTGCCTATTTAATTGCGATTCAGTGGATACATTTGAGTAAACAGGAGAAATGACATGTCCTATATACTAAATAATGCTTGCTTAGAACTTAACATACTTTTCTAATTAGTTATCATGATCTAAACTCTATTTGCTATGTGTGAAGTTATTTCTTGATTCATAATTAATTCATAAGCAGCTACTTCTTTCTATTTATTGTTTAAACAGGCGGTACATGTTTTTGTATAGAACTGGATGTAGGATTATAAGAACATTTCATGGGTATCCGGTGCAGATAGAAATTCGAACACGGGGTCTAATTGTTTTTATCGGAACGGAGAGCTGGGGAAATTCCAACAGGAGGTCTAAATGTGGATGCTTACTTTGATTTTGAATGCAATTTTGCTTTGGCGGGAATCTAAGGCGTGATTGCGAAACCAATAAGGAAACCTTCGATTTACATTCGAGTAATGCTGCGAAGCATCATCCAAACTTTGCAAATGCCATTCAGCCGATTTCTCCATCAATAGTTTATTTACATGAATGCATTGATAAAACCTTCATCTGCATTGTAAAATACAAACATTCAATGCAACTTATACACCAACACCTGTGTGTGGAGGCCATATTGTTTACATAGCAACATTGCACTATATTCTGTGCCGTTGCCTTCCGGCTAACAAAACGTCAAGACTTTGAACATAACGAAGTTCGATATACACACGAGGCGGGATTCCGATAAATGATTGAATTGGCCGAGCGTTCACGATTGCAGTAACACGTGTAAAACGCGGATAACCTTACCCGGTCTGCAGGAAAATATGTTCCGATATACAACGCATGGAAATTCTTCTCTGGCATCCCTATCTTACAAGGAAATTAAATAATAATGATTCCTAACTTTGGCTACTACTGAACTAAGGAAAATGAAGACGAAGTCTACGGATGTAATGCTCTCTGAAACCCAGTTAGCTTCGTACATTAATCTGTTTGTTTTACTAATTACTTATAACTGTCTTGTATATACTAAACATATTTAATATAACACAATTCGATATAGTCATTTATGTTCTTTGTTAATTAATCAAAAACAGTGTTTTTACATTTGTCGTTTTCACTTTTTACATTTGTGGGTAATGAGTAAAGATTTGTTTTTACATTTAGGGTTACCAGATTTTACATTGTGAAAAGCGTTTTTCACATTCTGTCACTTGTTACATCTAGCATTAGACATTTTTACATTTGTGACACTTTTTACATTTACGGTAATTTTTAAATTCGAGGTTCGTACAGTCCCTTTAAAAGATTACGTCATTTCATACACGGACTCAAGTGGTACCAGTATTACGCATTCATAAATTATGGCATAAACGATTCGTCTGTCATTGAAATTCACCGAAGGTCAAAACAATATTATAAGATAGAAAAATGGGCCTGTGCACACCAACATTCTTACGTCTCACCAAGGGTATGTTGTGACATATTGTCTGGTATGTCCTCATCTGTTTCCGTGCTTTGTTCAGGCATCTCTTGCTCTTTTGAAGCTGATGGACCAGGTAGAAAAGGATGATTATTCGTACTATGAGAGTCATATGTTCAAAAACACAATTAGAAATCAATGTCATCTACAAAATCAGAACAATGCGTTAATATATTTATATGGCGCAATACGGTTTACATGTCTGTATAATACATTGAACCAATGATGGATCATGTCTTAAAATATGTACATATTGTGTTTGTTTTGTTGTTTTTATACTAAAATCAATAACAGTATGATTTTTTAATTTCTATTGTCACTTGAGTTGATTACCAACGCAATTGTTTATGCCAATGATTGATAACTGTATTACTGTATACTTTTAAATTGAAAATGTCCTGATAGTTAGTTTATAAAACACCAGGCTGAGCATACTTTGTCTTATACTATTATAGTTATTAGACATGTTAGATGGTGAATTATTAAAGTTTTATACCACATGATGTCTCTTGTATCAAGTACTATTAATAACAAACGATACTCTAGTAACAATGATACAGATCAGAACATATATCTGCTTTTGAAGTTAAACATTGTAGTGGCATACATATGAGTAAAGAAGATCTTACATGAGTGCCTATTTTACATAGAACTTATTCAACAAGTTGGATAAAATTATATGATTCGAGGCTGTGCCGAGCATTATATTGAGTTTAATAAATTCAATATTGAATAGGCACACATGCAAGATTATATCTATTACATAGCTCAAAAAAAGCATTTTAAACAACATTTATTATTGTAGCTGCCTACATATGATAACTTCAACGAAATCCATTGTACTCCGAGCTGAACGGAAAAGACCGAGCGATGATTCGGCCCTCATTTGCATGTTTATTTAGTTAAACTCCCACACCGCAAGTTATGTGAAAAATGTGCATACGCTATATAGTGTATTTTGACTTAGATAAAGTGTGGAAACAAAACATCAAAGTCTTTTTTATTTGTTTATAAAAACTATTGAAGATCGTTGCATGACGCATAATGAAATGGTTAGTAGCTTAGAATATTAGTTGTATTTTGGCTCGCCAGAACCTCGCACGTAATAAAAAGGAGTATGATAATGGACCTTTGGAAAAGGCCGAAAACGAAATATTGCAGTCTCGGATTGATTGAGAGTGTTCATGAGTGGTAGTGAAATATGCTAGCTACCGCTCACGCCCTCTAGCACCGGGTTGAGCAGTACTCAACCTTGCTGATTCTTTTGGTCTCATTTCCCATAGGGTTACTGTGCAGCCTTTTCCACCATCTGAACGTCAAAGCAGGGAAACAGATATTGTTGTTGGTTTACTATTTTCAGTATAGCCAAGACCAGTAATTTAAAACAATAAAATACATAGGTTAGCCTTTTTTTTTCTCGCTCATGTTTTGTGACCCCTATGGAAAATACAACATTCGTATACTATCTGGCTGAATATGCGGTGCTTCGGTCATACACTTCTGAAAATTTAATAGATCCTCACATCAGAATGGGGTTTTCTGTATCATCTGTCATTAACAGTGCAGATATTCTAAAGTAAAGAAAAACCTATCTGTTAAATTAAAAATTGTCTAAAATTGAGAAAAAAATGAATTATTTTCTTCTTTCCTTTTGTCTCTAGTTCCGTGAGCTTTCAGGGGAGACAATAGAGGTGTGAGACCTGAAAAGTTATATTTTGACTGAAGACTGAAATAAGGGTCAACATTTTGTTTCTTTTTGTAATGTGTAATAATTTGTATCACGTACATATCAGCGTTTAATGCGATTTGCCTTATTGTATACAACCCGGATTGACACTCAACTGAGCAGATATTTTCAAGTAGGTAATATCGTGATTACCTTTATGCCAAGGAAATGTATTATTCGTCGAAACATTATTAACCATAGTATACACGTATTTCATATATGACAACACGTATATACATATATTTATATTGAGTATACTCACTATTTGTCTTAAATACTAAATTGTCTCTATTAAGCAAAGTGATCATAATTTTTCATTCAAATAAGCAGAATTATATATAATAATTAGTTGAACTTACGTATTTCATCATCGATGCATTTTACCATAATTCTGTTCTGGTCTAACACCCCGACACCGCATTCAGAAGCTGCTATCGTTTGTCCTGGAGGCTATACAACATTTTATTGAATAAGGGTCAATTACAAAATACGAAATTATACAAAATTCAACAACCCGAGAATTATAGGTGCACATCTTCTGTTACCAAAATTCGTTCAGTTTAGCAAGTCATGCATTTATCGGATCATATATAGCTATCAAAAGATATTTAAATAACCAATATTGCTGTGACTACATGAAATGAATGTCCTTTATGCATTTTAGTCATCTTACCATAAAGCTTATGATAAATAAATATTGTTTAAGGTTTAAGTGTATAAATATATAACAAGGTAATAAATAATTATATTGCAGAGATTGACAGAGCAAAGCAAAAAGAATACGTATGCACCTTGTGTAAATACCATTTGGTATGCTTGTTGATACGCTGAGCCTGCTTGACTTCGCTATATAACATTGGGAAACCTTTCTGCGTATTTTGCATCTGTTCACATTGTTTTGATTAGAGAGACTCTTTCTGCATGTTCGACGTACCCTTTTTAGATCGATTGTTCAATATTTACTTAAATTAAGCATTAAACAGTTATCACAACTTTGCATTTTTTACTAATTACATTTTATAAAAGATATAAAACCTCAAAAAGATGATTATGTTTATTATCTATTTAACCATAAAACCGTATGAACCATACAACCATAAAATAGTAAGTTCGTCCTATAAAGGCACTCGAGGCAATCTTGAGTATTGTTAAATATTCAAATTCGAGTAAAAATAATATTGTTTGCCTGAAAAAAAAGAGTATGATAATGGACCTTTGGAAACGGCCGAGCACGACACATACGAAATATTGCAGTCTCGGTTTGATTGAGACTGTTCATGAGCGGTAGTGAAATATGCTAGCTACCGCTCACGCCCTCTAGCCCCGGGTTGAGCAGAACTCAATATTCATAAAATCAATAGTACAAAACGTTAACCATCCCGAAGATGGCATGCATATGGCGGTGGACATGGAGTGTACTTCTTCCCCAAGTCGCACGGCGTATGGTCCCAGTATCTAATAAAATTAAATGCCCCGAAGAGCGAAATAAACATAATGGAATTTAGTTGGGAGAAGCGGTTATGAAGCCTGCATATCAAAAAGCAGACAACATCAGTTTGAATTTAAAAATGCTTTTGTTCTAAAATGAACCAGATCTTATTTAGTCAGAAATATTTGATCTTTTGTCATCACGTCACAGACGGCTTGTCACTCTCATCTTCAAATAATTAACAAAAACGGCCCTAAATCAAGGATTAGTCTGAAAGATTTGATTACTCAGCGATTGTATATCGAATTATTTTTTCATTCACGTCACGGACGGCTAGCCACTATCTTGTTTTTTCAAATGATTTAGTGAAAACGGACCCTAATCATACAAAATAACTTCGTATAGCCTGGAAGAAATATATTAATAAGTACATACAGCATGCTCTTGCAGAGCCGGCCAGTTCTCCGTACCTTTCGTTTTCATAAACAGGTATTATACACATATTTATGCATATTTATACTATTTTTAAGCGAGTAGCCTACTACTATAAACATGGGCATAACATAACTAAACAAATCATATATTTGATATAACCATATTTACCGTATTGTTAACATCTACATTTGCACATAACACGATCAGAGCTTAAAAAAATATTTTGATCAGTTTTACAATGCGCGAGAGAGCGTGCTTTCGGGAACGGGCGAGAAAGCGGGTGCGTAGGTGGGTGGTTGTTTGGGTGGGTGAATGAGTGAGTGATTGATTAAGTGATTTAGTGAGCGAGTGAGTGAGTGAGTGAGAGAGTGAGTGAGTGAGTGAGTGAGTGAGTGAGTGAGTGAGTGAGTGAGTGAGTGAGTGAGTGAGTGAGTGAGTGAGTGAGTGAGTGAGTGAGTGAGTGAGTGAGTGAGTGAGTGAGTGAGTGAGTGAGTGAGTGAGTGAGTGAGTGAGTGAGTGAGTGAGTGAGTGAGTGAGTGAGTGAGTGAGTGAGAACACTACTGATTCGTAGTCGGGACGACCTTACAGCCGCCAAACAGCACTAAGCAAAACGCTAGAGTGAATGTCAATAGATACTAAAGATCCCTTGGAAGCAACAAGAAGACAAGATATGTTGCTGCTTTAATCAAATAGTACATAACAAATTAGAAATGTCGGAAAAAATACAGAAACAACACAAAACAAAGAATTTTATCACTTCACTTTTGCATTAATCCGAGAATACGCGTTTTGCTCAAGCAGGTGAACAAACTTAGGATGTCTCTTCGGTGGACGATACACTTCACATCGTTGGTGGACGATACACTTCACGTCGTTGGTGACGATGCACGTCACGTCGTCGGTTTACGATACACTTCATGTCGTTGGTGGACGATTCACTTCATTGGGTTGGTGGACGATACACTTCATGTCAACGGTGGACGATACAGTTCATTGTGTTGGTGGACGATATAATTCATGTCGTCGGTGGACGATACACTTCATGTCGTCGGTGGACAATACACTTAATTGTGTTGGTGGACAATATACTTCATGTCGTCGGTGGACGATACACTTAACGTCGTCGGCGGATGATAAACTTCACGTTGTCGGTGGACGGTACACTTCACATCGTCGGTGGACAAATCAGTAGTGTTAATACTTACTGGTTCTTTCGGATCATCAAGTCCATCCTGTGTTGCTTCAAAGTGCTACTTTTCTCTCTCGTTTGTGTTTGTTGCTTCCAAGGGATCACCTGTTCAGGATGTATTGACATTCACACTAGCGTTTGTTTAGTGCTGTGTGTCGGACGTCAAAAGTCGCCCCTACTACAAATCAATAGTGTTATTTCTTACTGGTCCTTTTGGATCATCAGGCCTATTCTGTGTTGCTTTAAGGTAGAATATCGCTTAAGCCAGTGCTAGGATGCGTAAGAGGTTTTGCATGCTATAATTATCTCTCACGAATAGCCGCAATGGAACCAAATCTGCTACCTTTCTCTCAGGTTTTTGCTTTTACTTCCATGAGATTGCATTTTTAGTATATATTGACACTCACACTAGCGTTAGTTTAGTACTGTGTGGTGGTCGTAAAAGGTCGCCTCGACTACAAATCAGTAATATTATTATTTACTTGTCCTTCGAGATTATCAAGCCCATTCTGTGTTCCTTCAAAGTAGAATATCGCTTAAGCCGTTGCTAGGAGGAGTAAGAGGTGTTGCATCTTATAATTGCCTCTCACGAAAAGACTCATTAAAACCGAGAATGCTATTTTTCTCTCTTGCTTGTGTTTGTTCTTCCAAGGAATCACCATTTAAGTATTTATTGACATTCACACTAGCATTTGTGTATTAATGCAGTTTGCCGCCGTAAAAATTCGTCCCGACTACAAATCAGTAGTGTTATTATTTACTGGTCATTAACGATCATCAATCCCATCATGTGTTGCTTTAAAGTAGAATATTACAACTTATTTGCATATTCCACTCTTTGTTTAATGTGACGTCATCCGGTCCATGAAGTTGCATATTGACCGGGCCCCCGATCCGATAGCTATATTAACGGACGTGTGAAAAAAACGACGTCAAAATAAATCATAAAACGTATTGATTTAATTTGTTGGTCAGATTCGGTATAAAATAACAAATAATGTATGGTGTTTCGGTCCATATAAAGTTAATGGACTGGGCAGTCCATAAACGTGCATACGGACCTAAGCACCATACATTATCTGTTAAATATCGCTTAAGCCGTTGCTAGGAGCCGTGAGAGGAGTTGCATCTAATTAACTCTCATGAACAGACTCAATACAACCGAGTCTGATACGTTTCTCTCTGTTTGTGCTTGTTGCTTTCGCATTGGAGTTAACGTTTGTTTAGTGCAGTGTGGCGGCCGTAAAAAGTCGCCCCGACTACAAACCATTCGTGTTATTATTTACTGCTCCTTTGGGATCATTAAACTTTAACTCCTCTCACGCCTCCTACCACAGGATTTGGTGATATTATACTTTAAATTAAAGTATAATATCACCAAATCCGGTGCTAGTAGGCGTGAGAGGTGTTGCATCTCATAATTAACTATTCTTTCCAAATAAAACGTAATTTAAGGACTCTTCTGCGACAAGGACTATCCCAACCTAACTTCTATTGTGATGTGATTTATAGACTTCGTCAGATTCTTGGTCATGATCACTTTCATACTAACTTTGCTAAACTTGTTAAAAAATGTATCAAAAGAGGTTATGACCCTATCATTTTGCAACGTACTGCATGCTTGGTGGTGACTCTTTTACTGTTCGCCACTATGCTTTCCTCTTTAATTGTACGATGACCGGACAGGCTCTGGACCCCATGATGACGTCTACCTAAAGCCCATTGGGACGGTGGCGTTTGATGTTAGTCTATGATCTTTCTTGTCGTCCCCTTAATGGTTTATTCTCGTGTTGCTCTGGCTTCTGCCAAGTCATTGAGTACCTTCATTGTGGCTTTCTAGGCTATTGTTTTTTTGTATTATATTTACACGAGCTTATTTTTGTTTCACTTATATTGCCTATTGATGCTGCCTTGTTGGTTAGAGGTTAGATCATGACAGGGATTTCTTTATTTAATGTGATGACAGTAGGGTAAGTGTGGGGTTTGGTGCTCACTCGAACCGGTTTAAACCCCCAGTGGCCTACTTTGCCACTGACCGTTCCAAAGCGGTAGCCCTATTGTCAACCCTTTTGTGTTTGTGATTTCGTTTGTATTTATTATTACTTTTGCCTTCTTGTTTGTCTGTTTGCGTATTTGTTTCTGTGTTTTGTGGTTGACTGTCTTCCTTGAATGCTACTTTCCCTCTCCGATCTTTTTATATTTCTCAAGAACAGACTCAATAAAACCGAGTCTGCTACTTTTCTCTCTTGTTTGTGTGTGTTGCATCCAAGGGATCATCTGTTCTGAATGTATTCACGTCATCGGTGGACGATAAACTTCACGTCGTTGGTTGACGATACACTTCATGTCGTCGGTGGACGATACACTTTGCACTGTCGGTGGACGGTACACTTCACGTCGTCGGTTGACGGTTCACTTTACGTTGTCGGTGGACGATAAACTTCACGTTGTCGGTAGACGGTACACTTTATGTCGTTGGTGGAGTTTACGTGATCATTTTTACAGTCACGAAATGGATAGTGCTGTTTGTTGTATGGTGATCCATATATATAAACAACATTTAATAGTGCACATTGGTCGTCGTTTAACTAGTATTTCTTAATTAACTTTGATATCAGGTATTACATTAAGTAATCAGGAACATTTGGTAATCAGACAAGAAATTCCAATTACGTTATTAATATGATATTATTCAGTACATTATCAAATTGCTTTTCGATAAAGTATATAATCAAATCATTGATTAATATGGATGATAACAATCGCGACATCGTTGTGTCGGATGTACTGTTCACAGAGACGGATCATGCATATAAATGGAACTCTGCATTATCTGATCAATAGTCCTTTAAACGGGAGTCAATTACTGGTTAATTTACAGATTAATTTTAAACTGTTTAACAAAAATAGTATTTAAAAAGATTATCATTTCGCATATTTAGTGGTTGACTATTTACAGTTGTCACTATGCTTTTCTCTTTGATTGTGTGAGAAGACCGGACTGACTGTGGACCCTATGATGACGTCGACCAATTAGGTTGATGTTCGATGTTTGTCTTAAATAGTGATTTGTCATACCCTTAGTGATTTGTTCTCTTGTTTCTCTTGCTTCTGCGAAGTTATTGAGGTCTTTCATTGTATCTTTCTAGGATTTTACATATAATTATTGTTTTTATATTTGTATATACATGATCATCTTTGTGTTATACTTATATTGCTTATTTATACTGTTTGTTGGCAAATATAACCTGGAAGGGATTTATTTGGTGATGACGATAAAGGATAGACCCAGATGCGTTCAAGTATTGCGTAGGCCAAAATATCATATACATATGCATTATACATTTAAACTACAGACTTCTTAAAAGGCTTAAAATGAATGCTTCTCTCTCGTAATCAGTCCCTGTCTAAGAAATGAATATAAAAATCAGAACACGCAGATGCAAGGAGGGTGAGTTTGGAAAGTTGTCTCTGAGTAGTTATGTGTTAAGAATATAGACTGGCAGTGCGCGGTATATTAAAAATGGGAAATATAAACAAATGTGTTTCGAACAAAGATATTTATTTTAGTTATAAATGTAATATATAGATTACACAATACAAATAATTAATTGTAAACGTGACATAATAAATTCAGGAAAATGTATTTCGTATTTGTTTACTTTATAAGATCAGAGGACAACTATAGACAAAAGGTTTAAACACTATCCCGGAGAAATAACGGACCACGGTTCTTGTCAAAAGATGAGGCGTGGTTAACATTATATGGTGGAGAATATCCGGCGGTGTAAACATGTCACACCATGACGCATAATTATGATTTGAGATAAAAAACGGACAAAAAATAAATCCAGCTCTTCAGAAACAATACAAACTGTTTCAGTATTATTAAACTACATCGCACAAGAAATTCCAACAATTAAGATCTCAATATTACCTACATTATAACGAATTATATATACCGACTTTTGGGGTGTTTGTCGATTTGAAACTACTACACAGGTGACACATTCAAATTATTACCACTCAGAATAGTGACTGTGTAGCTTTAAACATATATTCAAGATGTGTTGGTATGTGCAGGGTATAAGCACGGATATGATACTGCTGAATCAGGATTTATCAAGTGAATGGTTTTGTTTTGCAAATATAGTATTTCCGTTGAAGGTGATACAGTGCGACATTGTCGTTTTGCTCGCCCGGTTATGCAGATGTAGAACAGGCTGTAGAACATTCATTTCTTGCATAACGGATAGGTTGTCCGCATTTTACATGGGTGATGGAAAGCTTGACATTACACAAGTGGGAAGATAAAAGTCGCGCGCAAATAAACAATAAACATGCAAAACGTTGGTAGTTGGCGACGTCAACACGCAGAATTTAAATGATATGCAAGAAAAAAGAATCCATTATTGGGTATCCGGTTCAGAAATGGAAATCCCAACCCTCGGTCTACTTTTACAATGCTAACAAATTAAATTATAAACACACATAAAAGGGCTGGCAATTGGGCTACACCTCTTTTAAATGGTAAGTGGCAAACAAGGTCGCTGGTGGTTTCACCACCCTTTCTGTTGTATTTTATCTTTCTCATTGTATAATTCAATACATATTGCTCCTTGTTTGTAGTACAGTGCGGAACTACGATGCCATTCCGTTTGGACGCTGTGGTTTCTATAGGACCCTATATCTCATATTTTTAATATGAGTATAATTCTTTCAGTTTTATAAATGTTTTGCTCTTAAATATTTACATATATTTTGTAGTGTTTAAAACTTACAGTGCTTCCAGTGAACATTTAACCTGAAAACCCATTACAATAATAAAATAACCATTTAGACGATATTCCTGCTAAGGGCATATTATTGGAACGGAAACCATAATCATTCATTCATGATGGAAACCATTAACACTATTACTACAAAAATGGAACTGCTCTGCTATCAAATCCCAACTCAGTAATCGTTGTTTTGTGTATCTGACATGAGACTGGCATATGCAGTTCCGAACGATCTTTGGGATCATTAATACCAATATGAAAAAAAAATAGAATATCGCTTAAGATGGTGCTAGGAGGCTTGAGAGTTGTGTCGCACTTGATACTACTTCTCATGAACATCTCAATAAAACCGAGTCAGCAACTTTTATCCATTGTTTGTGTTTGTTTGCTTCCAAAGGGTCAGTATTTATTTACATTAGGATAAAATGCATTTAAGAACCCTATAACGCTTATTGTGTATACATTTGACTTTACAAACCAGCATTTAAACACAAAGGCACAAACAATTATAGTGGTGTTGTCATACATTGTGGGTAGCGTTATCAAGATAAAATATTTGTAATTTAACTTTAGCATGAGTGTATAAAACAAATAATTACTGAAAAGGAGATCCATTGAATGCAATAAATACAAACAAGATAAACAAGTAGCAGATTCGCTGAGTCTGTTCATGAGAGGTAATATATGTGAAAACCTCTCACGCACCCTACTACCGGCTTAAGCCGGTATTCTACTTTAAAACCACAAAGAGTGAGTTTGATCCCAAAGGACGAGTAAGTAATAAAATTATCGATCAGTTGTCGGGGCGAAGTTTTACAGCCGCCACACAGGACTAAGCAAACGGTAATGCGAATGCCAATAAATATTGAACAGAAGATCCCTTGGATGTAACAAACACAAACAAAACAGAAGTGTATCCGTCTCGGTTTTCTTAGTCTGTTCCTAAGAGATAATATAATGTGCAACACCTCCCGCCCCCATAAACATGCTAGTATTGCAGGCAACGTGAGCATGATGTTATAGTGTCGGTAACTGATCATGATAACACTGATGGTTTAGTCACAACAACTTAAACATTGCGTAACAAGTGCAACTTATATATGGATATTTTGACATGATTTTCAAAGAATATTAAATGTATTGTTTACCAATTATTCGTAAATACCCTATCAAGAAATAAACACAGTCTTTTTTTTTTAAACTTTATTTACGAAATGCCATTACACAAAACATCGCATGACTGATGATCAATTCATACATTCATCAAAATACAAAACAACATCAGATATAATCCTTTTAGAATCCCGCAGGATTTTTTGAATACAACATAACTAGTATTATAGGCAAACGTGTCAGGCAGTAAAAGTAGATATAAAAGTCGAACACAAATTGTAGCAAAAACACAACCTGAAATAAACAACAACTAACACAAGAGTATGAGAGTGGACCTTTGGAAACAGCCGAACGCTAAAAATATGAAATATTGTAAATGGTAGTGAATATGCTTGCTACCGTTCACACAAGATGAATAAAAGGCAAGATATGAAAAGCATTGCCCTACCGCCTAGGAACGGTCAGTGGCAAAAAAGCAGCCGCCGGGGTTTAAACAAGATTCTAGGGTGCGCGAAACATCACGAACGGTGTAAGATATCCCCTAAACGTGCATGGGCTATGAAAGAAAAATAGCTAATCTATATTATATAACTCATGTAATAACTCATCATGAGATATGCATTTTTTTCAATGTTACGTCTAAAGTCACTCTGACCCGTTACATCTGGATTATAGTAATTCGAAAAGGATTACGGACGTATACTATTTCATTGACATGTCGTCTATTCTGGAGATGCATTGTAGCATAATAAGTAAGGGTTAGAGCGCGTTATGGATATATTTTTTTGTGAGAATTCAACTCCATTAATAATGTGTGACCAATAAGTGTGTCATTCCTCTTGACCTACTTTTGATATGACCATTATGTTGGACAGAAGGTCTGGGTAAACCATATTGACAAACGTGCAATTGGAGCTTGCACTTCAAGCGTTTATGTCAAACTTTAATGTAAATAACATAGTGAACAAATAGGTTAGGATATTTATCATGTTTATATTATCCTAAAGGTAGATGTAAATGTCGAATAAGAAATACATACCGAACAGTGGATCCCTTGGAAGCAACAAACACAAACAAGAGAAAAAAAGTAACAGACTCGGTTATATTAAGTCTGTTCTTGAGGGATAATGTAAAGTGCAACCCCTCACGCCTCTTAGCACGGCTTAAGCGATATTCTAATATAAAGCCACAAATTATCTAATTGCGAAGATATTGGAAATTTATGCAAATCGTTTGTTCTCCGTACGTACGACCATCCCCAGTGGGACAACTAATCAGCACAACAAGCATACTATTCGCTCGTATTTCTGCGGGGGTGGTCCCATCACTGCCGTGCGTGATTCAATGAATCTGTCCTTTACAACCGCCATTATCAGGCAAGTGCACACTATATTATTATACAGCTACAAATATATTATCATATTGTT
Source organism: Cyrtodaria siliqua (assembly GCA_037043455.1). Classification (NCBI taxonomy): domain Eukaryota; kingdom Metazoa; phylum Mollusca; class Bivalvia; order Adapedonta; family Hiatellidae; genus Cyrtodaria; species Cyrtodaria siliqua. The sequence continues at coordinate 15,341 of JAWPHD010014769.1, read as the reverse complement.
AAAATGCCATTGCACGCCATGATATTGCGACATTCAATTCAAAAGCGTCTGGACGTTTACATTAAGGATGGCATAGACACACGATTGAGACATGATTTCAAATTAGAACAATCCTGAAATGTAAGCTTATGTGCGAAAGGTAATATTACGGAGCAGTGTTTAGTTCCCTCTCATACATAGAGGAGTCAAGTACCTTAAAACAGAGCAGGGTATAGTTCCCTCTCATATATATAGGTGACAAGTGCCTTATTATAGAGCAGTGTTTTGTTCCATCTCAACTTAGAGGTGGCAAATGCCTTATAATATAGCAGTATTTAGTTCCCTCACATATGTAAAGGCGTCAAGTTCCTTGTCACAGAGCAGTGTTTTGTTCCCTCTCAACATAGAGGTGGCAAATGCCTTATTACAGAGCAGTCTTTAGTTCCCTCTCATACATAGAGGAATCAAGCGCCTTATTACAGAGCAGTGTTTAGTTCCATCTCAACATAGAGGTGGCAAATGCCTTATTACATAGTAGTGTTTAGTTCACTCTCATACATAGAGGGGTCAAGTGCCTTATAACATAGCAGTGTGTAGTTCCCTCTCATACATAGAGGAGTCAAGTGCCTTATTATAGAGCAGTGTTTAGCTACCTCCCATACATAGAGACGTCAAGTGCATTATTACAGAGGAGCGATTAGTGCCCCTATCATACAGAGAGGCGTCACGCGCCTTATTACAGTGCGGTGTTTAGTGCCCCCTCATACATAGAGAGGCGTCAAGTGCCTTATTGGAGAGAAGTGTTCAGTTCCCTCGCATACATAGGGGCATCAAGCGCCTTATTACAGAGCACTGTTTAGTTCCCCGCATACATATATGTGTCAAGTGTCTCATTATAGAGCACTGTCTAGTTCCCTCTCATACATATATGTGTCAAGTGCCTTATTATAGAGCAGTGTTTAGTCAAGTGCCTTAATACAGAGCAGTGTTTAGTTCCCTCTCATACATATAGGCGTCGGTAGAATTATTACAGAGCAGTATTTAGTGCCCCTCTCATACATAGAGGAGTTAAGTGCCCTATTACAGAGCAGCGTTTAGTGCCCCTCTCATACACGGAGGCGTCAAGTGCTCTATTACAGTGGACGGTAATTGCCCTATCCGTCAAGTTCCCTACTACTGTGTTGCCTTAGTGCCCTCTTATACACAGAGACGTCAATTGCCTGATTGCAGAGTATTGTTTAATGCCCCCTCTCGTACATGGAGGCGTCAAATGCCTTATTACAGAGCGGAGTTCAGTGACCCATCTCACACCTTGCCGCGTGCCTTATTACAGTGTTGTTTTATTGCCCTCTCATACATAGTGGCGTCAGTTGCCTATCATACATAGATGCGTCAAGTGGCTCTTGATAGTGTTGTTTTAGTGCCCTCTCATACCTAGAGTCGTTAAGTGCCTTATTACAGAGCAGCGTTAAGTTCCCACTCATAAATAGAGGCATATGTGCGTCACGTGGCTTACTACAGTGTGGCGTTGAGTGCCCTCGCATACATAGAGGAATTAAGTGCCGTATTATATAGCATTGTTTAGTGCCCTCTAATACATAGAGGAGATAAGTGCCTTATTACAGTGCGGCGTTGTGTGCCCCAGCTCACATATAGAGGCGTTAAGTGTCTTATTACAGCGTTGCGTTAGTGCTCTATCATACATAGAGGCGTTAAGCGTCTTATTATAGATCGGTATTTTAATCCATCTCATACATAGAGGAACAGAACAGAATATATATGTTAACTTGTACATACGAACGTAGAGGCGTCAAGTGCCTTGCTACAGTGTTGCGTAAGTGCCCCTCATACATAGAGACGCTAATTGCCTTATTACAGATCCTTAGTTTAATCCCCTCTCATACACAGAGGCATCAAGTACTCTATTACAGTGTCACGTTAGTGCCCTCTAGTACATAGAGGAGTTAAGTACCTCATTACAAATCAGTATTTTAATCCCCTCTCATACATAGAGGGGTCAAGTGCCTTATTCAGAGCTGTATTTTAGTGCACTCGCATACTTAGAGTCGTTAAGTGCCTTATTACAGAACGGAATTTAGTCCACTATCATATATAGAGGCGTCAAGTGCCTTATTACAAAGCGGTGTTCAGTCCCCTCGCATAAATAGAGGCGCCACGAGAAGAGTATATTATCAAATAAATTCGTTAACATATGGTTAATTGTTGGCAATAGTGCACCAATACATATAGAGAGATATACTTATATAATTCTGGTTCAGTTAGACTAAGTGATGTAAACTACATTTTTATTTAATTATATGAAAGCAATTTTTAAATTTAAAATAATACGGGATAATTGAATCGAGGAATCGATTTCAATGATCGATAACGTCTTCAAGATTGCCCTTTGTCGCTTTAAGTGCATTATTACTGAGGCCGCATAGCGCTCAATTACTCTTACTCTTTTTGATTCACATAATTATGCACTGAAGGCCTTCTTCAACACGTGCACGGCGCTGTGGCACTTAATAATAATCGCAAACACGGTGTCCCTCGCTGTATTCAATATTTCAGAGAATGCCCCCAAAGAAGAATAACAAAAGGACATCCCGACGGTGAACAAAGAAAGCCAAATCAGGTGAATTATCAGTTTTACCTGCTAATTTAATAAGGGGAATTACAGAAAATGTCACTCAAAGAGTCACGGCCTCACCATCCGTAATTGTAGAAAAGGCTCTGGCCTCTTAGGCAAAAAAACCCTGAAAATGTCATAATATATGACAATGTTAACTCATTAGTAGGCAAAAATAACAGACGAGTCTAATTCTCACAAATCTGCCCAGTCGACGCCATGACATCAGATAAGGCAAATCGAAGATAATGAGTTTGTAGATCCCTGTAACCTTTCGTTTGATACGTACGGCACTGACAAAACGTATGCAAATGTAAGGGCATTCGCCACAAGGGCATGCAGGCATAACTGCCGATACTACAATACCTCCATCTTTAGATAATTTATTCCTCAAAAAATATATCAATATATGAAAATATTAAATATCAATTTCATTTACAATTGTAATATTTCAAGACTTCAACGTTCTCTGCAACTTTCCAAAGTCCAAGATAGTTCATACAGTCTGCGATCTTATAAAATGGCGTCAGTTAATAGCCATTAATCTTTGTCCGTGAGAGGCAGCAGACAGCTCAATGTTCAAAGACAGTACGTGGGAATCGTTAACCACCGCCTAATTCATTTAACGGTGAAATTAATGTCATTCCAGTTTAATATCATTGCATTATCTTTGATTCAGAATAACATTTCCCATGAAACAAATAATCTAGTAATTTACACAGAGCATGTCAAACTGAAGGTCAATGCTCATAAGATATGTTGTTTGTGTTACAAGAGGGATATGCCATAATTCCACAAGGGCCTGAATTGAGTCTTAAAAATGTCATTTTTGTCATTTTAATCCAGAATACAGTATTTTATTTATTTCTGGTGTTTTTATTAATTCTCTCTGGTCGAGATTTGTATCTGTTCATGAGTTTCTATATGTTCAGATGTTTCACTCATATTTTCCATTAAATCATGAGACAGAGAGTCTGGCCGAGGAAAGTTTTTGTCATTGTACTTTTTGACATGCGTAACATTCCGTCGGTATTCGACACAAACTCCCCACAGTGGTTACTTCCCCTTTCTGTTAGCGTGGCTACACTATCACTGCGCGGAGGTAGTATTCGACACTGTCATCGTCGGCTAAACAAGTATACAAGTAATGATAAACAAATCGTGCACCTTCTGAGAAAATTTGAAATAAAGAAATATAACATAATCTTCTTTACAGCACGCCATTTGTCAGGGTTATCCAATCGATTATCTGACTATTTATCTTGACAGGAGATCCAAGGCTCAGAGACTCAAAATTTACACATATACCAAAAAAAGAGTATGATAATGGACCTTTGACAACGGTCGAAAACGACACCTACGAAATATTGCAGTCTCGGTTTGATTGAGACTGTACATGAGCGGTTGTGAAATATGCTAGCTACCGCTCAAGCCCTCAAGCCCCGGGTTGTGCAGAAGTCAATATTAATAAAATAAATTGTACAAAATGTTAACCATCCCGAAGATGGCATGCATATGACGGTGGACATGGAGTATGTTTCTTCCACATGTCGTACGGCGTATGGTCCCAGTATCTAATACAATTAAATGCCCCGAAGAGCGAAATAAACATAATGGAATTTAGTTTGGAGGAGCGGTTATGAAGCCTGCATATCACAAGTAACAGTCAAAATACTAAATTTAAAAGCAGACAACATATCCTATAAGTGGTTAAACAATACCCAGAGCCTTTAATCGGCCGGAGTAGTGGAACCACTGAATCGAAAATTAAGTAAGAAAACACAAATAAATGAAAAAGTTGTATATAAGTATCGGGCTCAGCGATCGAATGAATAACAGTACTAACTGCAAGCGCGGGGAGACGTTTTACTGCCGCCACACTGCACAAGCAACGCCACTGCGCTATAAAAAAGAGTATGAAAGTACCAAGTTCCAAGCCTGTTGTTTTATCTGTTTTACTGGACGTTAGGAGGTTTAAGCAATGTTGGACACACTTGGACAGTCTGATTCTAAATGGTCAAATATATCATTGTTTTACCTTATTGGTCCCCTGAACCCCTAAACACACTTACGAGACTAGTCGGCGTAGTTTTTACTAATTCAGCTATTGAACGTTAGGGTGGACAGACGGACGGACGGACGGATGGATGGACAATATCAACAATAGCTCCACATTCGTAGCGGCCATACATATACATGTTACATACGTATATCTCCATAATTATCAGTTCACCTTCCTTGTTTAGTCCCCTGTAATACATTTTGCAATATTTCTGCACGCAAATTGTGTTCTATTTTCGAAGAACTTATATAATAAAAAGTGTATGAAAGCAAAACTAAGAAAAGATAAATATAACAATACTGCAGTCTCGGTTTGATTGAGACTGTTCACGACATGTAGTGGAACAATGCTAGCTACAGCTCACGTCATTTAGCCTAAACAAATGACAACAGTACACACTTTTGAGCCATTCGGAACATGGTACAAGTATGTACGAGGGTGCTTAAAAAAGTCCTGTCACTAGGCATATATCCTTTGAACTGGATATTACACTGGGATAAAGTAGTGTATTTATACTACTACTGGGTTCGCTCTCTTAAATTCCACATAAAAAATGAAAAATTTCCTGTTATTTACACCCCTGAATTACCTCCCCCTACCACACCTTTTGGATACTGGCATCTCTGAAAATGTCCTTGTTACAAAACGTTGTAAAAGTTATTTGAATAATTCTATGCTTTTAAATCTTCTTGCACGCCATCTGTTATTATTCGCCTATAATCCATGAAAATGAATGTCGAGAATTCGGAAAGGTCTTGCTGCAAACCAGATATGAGTTAATACATATCCTTTAATTTTAGCAGAAATAACACTGATTTTCTTCATTTTGTTTACGAAAATGTTATAATATCTTTTAAATGTCGTAATTATTCTCATAGTATTAATATGTTTTCATATTTTGTTACAAATCTTAGTCCTTCAGTGTTTAAATTTCATATTCAACACATTATTGTAGACTTTTTGTACAATGTTTAGTGAAAATATTGATCATCCATAAACGTTATTTCAGGAGGCTGCCCTTCCATTTAATGTCCATTTATCATTAAATTAATTTTACACGTAAGCTTAAAATGTTAATTTCTAAGACAATGCCTTTTCATCTACCTTGCTTAAATTCTGAATCTTGTAATGCACAGATATAATGGTAATGTACGAGAACTTTGAAAGGTCTTCCACAAGTACTTAAAGAGAAACAGGCATTTAAAAATGTAACAATTCACATACCTGAACACATTCGGAACGAAAATGCCTCAGTATGTATAAGTGATGTGTATTAAATGTTCTATAACTTTCGTCACACAAAAGATTCAGCATTCATTTTACCATCAATGGAATGGTATTGAAACTCTCTTTCATTTGGTATCAAACATCAACACTCACAAAGAACACACAATTGTTAAAACGCGTTAGTGACAGAACTTATTGAATGACCCTCGTATATTTACGGTGAACATAGAACTGTCAATATGATATTTTCAAACCATTTTATGGCCGACGGTGTGTGGTCCCAGTTCCATTTTTTCCACCTTTACTATTTGAATACCACTTGAATAAGACTTCATATTTTATTCATGAATAAAGTGCCAACCAATATATGTGTATTTACCGAGTTACAGTGACCTGTTGAAATTAATAATTCATGTCTATTTAGTGATAAAAACGTAACTCATACCATTATTGCGTCACACATATTGATATTATAAATTTAACATCAATGCATCGCAACTCTTGTTCTCCAATTATAATTTCTTTCAAATGTATCTTTTGTTACTAAGGAAAAACAAATGGGTGACCTTCATTTCCGCATGCTAAATTTTTTACCTCTGTTTTTTGGACGTTTCGTTTGTTAGAATGCATTGATAATAATTTATATATTTCTCTGAATATTTTTGTTATGTCATTTTTCTTTACAGCACGTTCACTGTACTATTTTTGCCAAAAACATTTGTCAGCATTCAATTCATCTATAATAATTATTTATTTCGTTGGTAAACACACACCAGATATTGTTGTTGCTTTAGCAATCATTTTGATGAATTTGCAGTTGACATTTGCTTTTTGACAACTTGACCTGTACATTATGAATGTTGTTTGCCTGGTGCCACTACGCGTTCCACTTAAACGTATTTCTATTACTATCATCTTGTGAATGTTTGCGTTAGTATCAATTTCATTAAAACCAGACTCTCTATCACGCTACGACTCTCTACAATTCTAAGGATCTGACGTTACGATTAGCCAATCCGATTTCAGCCTACACAATTGCTCGGTATAGACAGCATCACTGCGCATTTCGCGTTTCAGTCAAACGCTATGGAGCAGTCTACGCTCGATATTGGAAGAGACAATGTCCGTAACCTTTAGCTTATAAAACACAAAACAATTGTGTTTACAAACACAACACACTAACCATTATTGGATATTTAATGACCTATAGCGGATAGTATCCAAGCGTAATTAGGATATGATTTTAATGAGATTGCACTAGTATCGGGTGACCGGTAAACCGGTAAACGACGATATCTTTGCCAGTACTTGCCGGTCTCGATTAGGAGGTGTTAGAGGCAAAATGAATGTTTAGAGGATGGAAACGAATGTGTTGTGTAGATATATACAAAACGGAAAAAGGGAAAGCAACTCGGACATCGCCGCTTTCTATTGTGTGTATAATATGCTTCTGTTAATAGAATGCTACATGACTACATTATAAGTTTCTATTCGGAAAATAGACTAAAACAGCACATAACACACGACATGTTAGCCCTTTAAAGTTTCATCGATCGAATACGCATTTAGTTCAAGCAGATGGACACACCTAGGACGTTTTGCAATCACTTTACATTAAAAAGATTACTCAATGGAATGAAATGACTCAAATTTTCAAAGCGGAACTTAAATATTGTCGAATTTCGTTCACAAATTGAATTTTGATGAAAAAAGCCTACAACAGCACAGTTTCTGTCTTTCCTCCAACAAACTGCAACCCCTTTGTATAAAACATCTGGGTAAATAAAGCTATTTTAAATATGATTATTAAAAACACATATGTTTTAGCTCCCAACAATGATAGTCCAGCCGAATGGTGAAAAACGTGTTGGTTTTATGATAACAACATCAAACTTTGCATATGTGTAGGGCAGGGTATACTGATCATTTTAAGAAGTGGACCCACTTTGAAGGTTTCATAACGTGTTCATAATCTGCATCTGAAATGTGCTCATCATTTAATTGAGAATAAAAGCTATCTTTGCCGGGTAACTTAGTATCATTGAAGCGTTCAAAACTGTTCATGTAATCATAAGGATGAACTCCTTTTCGTTTTATTAATTCTAGCTTATCAACAAAGAATTCTTGAGAGGTGTATTGAAACGAAGGGAAGATTTTTACTAAATTTTCTAATGATTGAGACATAAACTGAAAACTGTCAATACGAGAGGCGCTCCACTTATATTTGAACACTTTTGTTTAAGGTTGGTTTATTCAGCGGAAGTGATTGTCATAAAAAATACGTGGTTTAAATGATGTGAAACTGTCATTTAGAACGTATGCATTTAAAAATAATATCCAATTATCCAATTTCACGCGGTCCTTTTTAAATTGCATTTTGAATAAGGTGTACACCATTTTCGAATTTGAAGCCTATATGTTGCTGTTGACGTGGAGTTTTACCTTAAACCAAATAATTGCACTAAATGCATATCATAATTGTTTAAACCTGTGTTTATAAATTAAATATGATCGAATGTTTTAATTTAAGACAAACATATAGATGATAAATTAAAAGCTCGACTTTTTATCGCAATATTAAAACATTGACAGATAATAGGAAAATTTGCTCCTGTGTTACCTAGACTTTTATAAATTAACCAAAATAACTGTTTTTATCATATTTTGTGATATAAAAACATGAACAGTTATTGTTGATGTATATCATATATGTATATCGTATACCTTATAAAGATATATTTGGTAAACAAATATATTATTTTTATCATTATTTGCAAATGTGTGTGTTTTGACCCTAAATTTTAAGATATATATTTTTCTATCTTTTCTTTTGAGAAACTTATGAAACTTGTGAGGAAGTCTCAAAAATGCCTGCAGTTAATGCTTTCGTAAATTTAGTCATTTTCATAGCTGAATTTCATGTTAATTTTCGCTAAAATCTTGAAAATCGACAAATTAAAAAAAATGCATATTACACTTTTCTACGTTCAGGCATGGACATATCGGATTACTATAACCTTTAACGATATTTTAAAATCATTTGTGTTAAAGTTTGTATTGCAGTTATTTTTATAATTGACGATTTTTGCTTCAAAATGTCATTCTCTACCCATTTTCAAAAATGCGGATGCAGCAACATTAGGAAGCACATAATAGTGCATGTCATAATATTTCATATCGAAGGAATCATTAGACTTGACATTACAATCAACATATTCGGCGAGAACTTCAAGATATTTGATTCAGTTACACAATAAAAGTGTTCAAATATAAGTGGGGCGCCTCTCGTAAACACCAAACTTTGTCCTAACATAAAAGCCATGTACTTTTCCATGTTATTTGGTATAACATTTATGTTTTGTTTAAACTTTCCGATGTGTTACATTATAAAGTGAGAATCATATCCTTTCAAGTTATGAAACACATATTTATGGTATTTTTCTAGTCAACCTGAAATTAATATTACATATGTCATGAGCGCTTCCCCTATACTTCCCAATTATGTGACAATGTTCCCTGACTTTTCTGATGGAGTTTTTGTATGCCACTGTATAACCCGCGTCACCTTTTTTGAGAGTTGTTGCAAAGCCATTACCACACATATGACATATTTAGATTTATGGAATCCAGCTTCTTCTTCCTGTGACATTACTTCATCTTTTTTAAAGTTTGCATTCATAGTTTTCTTGAACCTCTTTTCTTCTTCTATCATTTTTTTCCGAAAACGTATAAACAGCATTTGGTCCTCTGTATGTCACAACTGGTTTTGAAAATTGATCATCATAACAACAAACAACCTTATACCCATAACTGCAATCAGTATGCTTTTGATATGCTTCCGTATGTATTTTTTTAGGATTGTTTGATGCTGAAGAAATACTTTCGGTTACTGCTTCAAAATCAGTATATATAACAAACAGAACCATTAGCTGTCTGTCCTAGTTTTTAAACTTAACTGTTTCATCTTCGTTTGGCATCTCTACTGCTTGCTTACCGTTAAGTGAAAGACAAACAGGTTTATCTTTTTCCAGAACTCTTTCTAATTTAAAGCACTGTAAGCATGTTTTACAAAACCATTTTCCCCCTCGTATGCTGTTTGACTAAACATGAGTCTGTCAAAATTGTTTATCCACACGTAATGCTTTTCTTCTTCTTTGGTGATTAAAGCATATCAAATGTTTTTTCTGCTTTATTTTTTTTATATGTGCAAAGGGTATACTTGATTATCTCCATACCCAAATATGTTAAAACAAATGTTGTTTTGTTTCTCTATTTTTGGGATTTGTTTGATAGTAACAGGAAATGTAATTCCTTTGTAATTTAGATCTCCAATATACTTTTTTTACTTTGTTATCCTTTGTGGTTTATTATTGGCAGATAATTCATAACCCAAATGCACCATCTGAAACATTCGTTATATTTTTCATTTTTTATATTTATTAATCCTTTTTTAGAATTATCAAGTTATTTTGGTAAATCCAAATAAGAGCTACCTCGTAAAGGCTTATACTTTATTCGATTTATATAGTGAGCGTCTAGTGTCTCAATTACCTAACCACTTCCCTTCCGAAGCCAATTTCCAATTATATTTATAATTTCTTCCTGTGCTTTGTCTAATGCTTCTGATATTTGATTTTTGTTTAATGTTATTACAGCCTTCGAGGCAAAATAAGCTGTTTTGTATACACAATCAAAACCTCCTTTATCATCCGGTACTTTTTTTTTAAAAGTAAGTTTTACATCAATGCTTAATTTAAATCCACCTGTTCTTTTCAGTTCTGCTTTGAGAAACTTTACAGCAGGAGTGTGTGCTTTTTGTAGTTGAACAACCAGATCATTACTTAAATAACCGTCTACTTTAAAAACCTTGCAATACTGTTTTGGGGATGTTTCAATTTTTCGGATAGTCATTATTATAATATAACATAAGATTATTTCTTTTAGCCCCTATTAATGAATGAATTAATTAATTAATTAAATAACATTATTTTATTTAATATGTTCACCCTCGCCGGCATCCTCATCGATATCCTCGTCGGCGTCTTCATCGATATCCTCGTCGGCGTCCTCATCAGTATCCTCGTCGGCGTCCTCATCGGTATCCTCGTCGGCGTCCTCATCGGTATCTTCATCGTCGGTATCTTCACCGGTAACCTCATCGGTATCTTCATCGGTAACCTCATAAACATGTTCATTGGTGTCTTCGTTAGTAACCTCATCCAAGAGAGCATCTATTTCATTATCCAGAAGAATGTCTAAGTATCTCCGAAAGCATTTTTCTTCAAGAACTCTATTATCTATCATCTGACTTATTTTTACATGATATTTTCAGTACTAATCAGTCAGGGGTGTCACGTATACACGTTATTTTCGTAATAACTTAAATGCGTTATTTTCGTCACGAAAACATCGGCAAATTCCAGCGTCCGTATTTTGACATTTGTTTCAGTTTGACATGGAAAACCCGACATCTAAGCATATTTTATAACGTCTCCCTTAACTTACTAGTTGTATACGAAGAATGTACATACTTATATGCGCCTGAGAGCAGTTTTTTTATCAAAATATCTCATTTTTTGCTCCATTTTAACCGTTTATTGACTATTTTCATCCCTTTTTTTTTTACGTTTCCGATTTTTCTGACGCTATTTGACATTTTTCCAAGTTAGTTACATGTGTTATCTTAACATTTTTGCAATAAAACATGAGGCGCACGCTGTTTTTATTGGGGCGCACGACGAAATTAGTTGATACGTGTATGCTCAAAATAACGTAAATACGTTATATTGAGAGACCATTTCATTTATGGCCGTATGTCACAGATAACTCTGTGGGTCATGTTCTTCACTAATACAGTTTAGCCTATTTACCTCCCTCTTGTTCATTTGAAATATTAGCCTGCAGCTGATAACATTTACATCTGTGTCATGTGTGTGATGAGTTGTGTAGATGTATTCGATACGTACATGACCATAATCACATCGTCGTGCAACACAACCGTGTAGAATAGATTTCTTTGGCGATTGGAAGCAGGCGTGTGGGCTGGAAACATATGCCACTGTAATGTTGTAATGTTTTAATATTGTTTTGTTTTTAAATGAAAAAAACAGTAGTTTCTCTTTACACAAACTACTCCGACGTTTTATGTCAGCGGGGAACGGGAAGTCTTATTCGAACCTTCTTGCAAACAGCTCATCAAAATCAATAGCACACTTACAACCTACAAACACAACACCCCATATCCAAGGCCATTAAGTATAAATATGAACGACCTGTAAAAACGATCGTTACAGTATAACTGTGTTTATTTTTGCATCTGATATTTGTTAATACCATATATGTACGGATCTTGCTACGTCTGTTATAATGTATATGTATAATATTGTATGATCACATGGGCCTATGGCTTACTGCTTTTGAAATAAAGTGCTTCCATATCCCACATCATCCCGAATAAATATAAATATATCCCACATCATCCCGAATAAATATAAATACGGAGCGACCTGTATAAAGCGGTCGTTACGTATCACACATCACCCTGATTCCAACCCTCGCATAAGTATAAATACGGGCGACAGTGTTAAAACGGTCGTTACGTATCACGACATCACCCTGATTCCAACCTCAATTAAGTATAAATAACCCGGCGACCTGTAAAATCGGTCGTTACGTATCACACATCACCTCTGTTTCCAACCTCAATATGTATAAATACGGCGACATGTAAAAACCGTCGTTACGTATCACCATCACCCTGATTCCATCCTCAATAAGTATAAAATACGGGCGACCTGTAAAAACGGTCGTTACGTATCACACATCACGCCTGATTTCAACCTCAATAAGTATAAATACGGGCGACCTGTAAAAACGGTCGTTACGTAAGTCTACACATCGACCACCTGATTCCAACCTCAATAAGTATAAATACGGGCCGACCTGTAAAAACGGTCGTTACGTATCACACATCACCTTGATTCCAACCTCAGTAAGTATAAAATACGGGCGACCTGTAAAAACGGTCGTTACGTATCTCACATCACCCTGATTCCAACCACAAATAAAGTAAAATTAAATACCGGCGACATGTAAAAACGGTCGTTACGTATCACACATCACCCTGATTCAGACCTCAATAAATATAAATTCGGTGGACCTGTAAAAACTGTCGTTACGTATCACACATCACCCTTATTCCAACCTCAATAAGTATGAATACGGGCGACCTGTAAAAACGGTCGTTACATATCACACATACACCCTGATTCAGACCTCAATAAATACAAATTCGGCGCGGACCTGTAAAAACGGTCGTTACGTATCACACATCACCCTGATTCCAACCTCAATAAGTATAAATAACGGGCGACCTGTAAAAATGGTCGTTACGTATCACACATCACCCTGATTCCAACCTAAATAAGTATAAATACGGGCGACCTTTAAAAACGGCCGTTACGTATCCCGCATCTGCCTGATTACTCCCCAATAATAATTAGAGGTTATTAACTGGGGTAGGTGTGCCTCTTGTGAAATTGGCCCTTGATAGCCATAATGAGGCCCTCGAGCTAAAGCTCAAATTGAATTGAACTGAATTAGAACATTAGTTTTTTTGTTTTGTTTTTTCATATTGTTTAAAGAGGGACACATGGCAATCTTGAGTTTTATTAAAACATTAAGAAAAGTGCTCCTCGATTAGTTATCCTGCATCATTTTGACTTTAAAAACTGCTTGCATATAACATGTATAATTCAATAAAAAAATAAGTATTTCAATATGCTTCGTTATTTTACCATTTTATTATATGGTGCAAATAATTCTTAAAGAGATAGTAATTAATGTAAAAACAATTTGCTTTGAACTATTCTTAATAATTAAAGGCGACACTGGTCCGTAAGTAAGCAGATGATTGAGCATAAACCAAATAACTGTTCGGCGACTTTTATTCAGTGAAAGGGTATCGATGATCGGAAAACATGAGCATAAGACACTAAAGAAGTCTGTAGTAATACATTCGTGAGTTTGGAAGAAAAAAAGAAGTTTAAATTATTATTTGTAAATAAAGTGGGGACCCACCGTATCTACCTTTTCTGGCGATCACGTGACTTCCATTAGCGCATTAAGGTTCTGACCATAGTATTTAGGGCGTAATATTATAAGCCCGCTTAGCTCAGTTTGGAGCTTAGGTCGACTTACTTTACCGTTCACTATTATTACCGCGACTTTAATTTTAGTTTGGGCTGGGCGAGTGTCAAACGACGCACACGCCCGAAATGTTTTCGCGTCTCTTTTTGTTGTACCGCGACTGAATTCCTTCAAACAATCCTGCTTTAATTAGTAAATATTCAGTAATGTTTGGTATGTAATGTTTGCGAACATAATTAGGTGGTGTATGTTTTATAAGCTAAAAGTTAGCGGACAGTGTCCTTTTAAACATTATGATTAAACAAATGCAAGTTACATGAGTTAAGAGAAAAAATAACGGGGACGCCGGCGAAAAATAAATATATGATTATAAAAGATTTAAAAAAAAATCAAGATTGCCCTGTGTCCGCCTTTAACCTACTTGTTGTCTCAGATTTTTAAATACTTTTACCATTTATTCAATACCATTTTACTACAAGCAGTCTGCGCGGTGAAGTGCGTGACCTATACAGGAGCGATCCGGGCGAGTTTTTAAAAAAGCTCAGGACCAATAAAGAGGCGCCATTAAGATATAATCACGTGTTATTCTTTTAGGGTTATATTGTCTGGTATCTAAAGTTCATACTGTGGTCAAGGCCTCACAGAAAGGGGACATGAGTAATAAGTGAAGATAGGTACAGTGCAGTGTTAAGTAACAGATTAAACATGTAGGGTCACTTTAGTATTTTTTTATGTTGAAACATAACTATTTCTCATGTGATAAAGTGAAAATGTATCTATATGAAAATAGAATTATGCTCTATACGGCTATCAAATCTAATGATTGAATTATGCTCGTATGCAATCAAATCTAATGATGGAAACAAATAAATTGCTAAACAAGATAACTTAGAGCTTCACAACTGCCACTGAAGTTATAATAATTAATAACGCGAAAGCGAGGATTTTTTCTCTCGAATTTATGAATTCCGCATTTTCTGTCATTATTTGCTGGCAACATCGATGTTCTAAAAACAAATTATTCGCCTTGTCAGAGTTTCACAATTATGAAATAGTACCGCTTTGGAAACAGTTGTAACTCTAACATGTCTAAGCTGGTGAAAATGTTCTGAACACTGATGTATTGAAGCTTAAAAACACTATTTTTACCACAAAATACATAAATTTGCATTCCTTAATTTTGGAAAAACATACATAACAATGTAAATAGAAGGATTGAATTTGATATTACCATTTTTAATTGAGTATGAAAAATAACCCTTGTCCTACTAAGGGCGACTACAATAGCATTTG